>PVKS010006423.1:0-78528 GCA_004027875.1 Aplodontia rufa
CTATCAAACACTAAAAAAAGAAATTACAGAAGACCTGAGTAGATGGAGAAACATTCCATTCTCATTTTTAGGCAGAATCAATATAATAAAGATGGCCATTCTACCCAAAGCCCTTACAGATTTAATGCAATCCCATCAAGATACCAATGGCATTCTTCACAGATATAGTAAAAGCAATTCTCAAGTTCATTTGGAATAACAGGAGACCCAGATTAGCCAAAACATTACTCTACAGGAAGGAAGAAGTAGGGGGTATCTCAATCCCTGACCTGAAATTATACTACAGGGCCTTAGTAACAAAAACAGCATGGTATTGGTATCAAAACAGAACTGAAGACCAATGGAACAGAATAGAAGATTCTGAGATGAATCCCTGTATCTTTAACTATCTGATATTTGATAAAGGGGGCAAAAACATAGTGTGGAAGAATGATAGCCTGTTCAACAAATGGTGTTGGACAAATTGGACAGCCATATGTAGACAACTGAAGCTGGATCCTTACCTTTCCCTCTGCACAAAAATTAAATCAAAATGGTTCAAAGATCTGGATATTAAGCCAGCAACTTTAAATTTACTTGAACAAGAAGTAGGATCAACACTACAGGACATAGGGGTCGGCAGCAACTTCCTAAACAAAGCTCCCATGGCACAAAGAGTGAAGTCAAGAATAAATGAATGGGATGTAATTAAACTACAAAGGTTTTGCACAGCTGAAGAATTAGTCAAAAGTGTCAAGAGAGAACCTACAGAATGGGAGAAAAATTTTGCCTGCTACACCTCGGACAGAGGACTAATATCCAGAATATACAAAGAAGTATAAAAACTAAACACCAAACTCACAAATAATCCAATCAATAAAAGGGCCACGGATCTAAGAAAAACCTTCTCACCAGAGGAAGTCCAGAAAGCCCATAAATACATGAGAAAATGCTCTACATCATTAGCAGTAAGAGAAATGCAAATCAAAACTTCAATGAGATTCCACCTCACTCCTGTTAGAGTGGCAAAAATGAAAAATTCTAACAATAACAGATGCTGGAGGGGCTGTGGGAAAAGAGGAACACTGTTACACTGCTGGTGGGACTGCAAACTGGTTCAGCCACTCTGGAAAGCAGTGTGGAGACTCCTCAAAAAATTAGGGCTGGAACCACCTTATGACCCAGCTATCCCACTCCTGGGTATTTTCCCAAAAGAGTTAGAATCAGCATATTATAGAGATACAGCTTTATCAATGTTTATAGCGGCTTATTTTACTATAGCTAGACTATGGAACCAACCCAGATGTCCCTCACTAGACAAGTGGATTCAAAAACTTTGGTACACATGTACAATGGAATACTATTTGGCCATTAGAGAAAATGATATCATGGCTTTTGCAGCCAAATGGATGGAAATGGAAAAAATTATGCTAAGTGAAGTATTCCAATCTCAGAGACTCAAAGGCCGAATGTTTTCTCTCATTTATGGAAGCTAGAATACAACTGGAAATAGTATTTAGATGGCTAAGCTAGTAATAACCTCAAAATGTATGAATTTTAACACAAACAGGGGGAATCTTGCCTAGGATACCTGGAAACCTAGGGAGGGCGGCAGGGAGGGGTAAGTGAATAGGAAGGATATCTTGAAGACTGGAGGGAGGGAGCATGAGGGAATCAACTCAGAAGGAGATCTCCGACCTTCACGAGAAGTCCATTTAACACAGGGGTTCTTTGGGGGGAAACATAGAACCATGGGGAACCCAAAGGGGGAAACCATGGAATGGCATCAGCCTTGGCTAATTTCGTGAATATACATTTGTTCTTGATTGTTTGACAATGATTCCCCCTCAACTGTAAGTCCACATTCAACTAATAAAATAAAAAATTGATTC
This sequence comes from Aplodontia rufa, assembly GCA_004027875.1. Classification (NCBI taxonomy): domain Eukaryota; kingdom Metazoa; phylum Chordata; class Mammalia; order Rodentia; family Aplodontiidae; genus Aplodontia; species Aplodontia rufa. Next base: position 1,872 of record PVKS010006423.1, read on the forward strand.
TCCATAGAGATGTATGGGGAATGAGGTGGGAGGGGGTAAGAGGGCAGGGTAAGAGTGGGAGATTAGGGTGGGCTCTAGGAGGTAAATCTAATTTTAAGAATACATACATATATTATTTCGTCGGAAGCATTTTCGACTGTACAATAACTAAATTTCTTAATAAAAAATGAGTTGATTCTCTCTCTCTCTCTCTCTCTGTCCTTCTCAAAAAAAAAAAAAAAAGACTGAGGAGACTGAGGATATAGCTCAGAAGGTAGAGTGTTTGGCTAGCATGCACAATGCCCTATCTTCAATCCCCAGCACAATAAACAAACAAACAAAAAGAGTAGCCATAGATATTTCTCCTGAAAACATTTTCTTAAAGAATGACTTCACCAGTTAACAATATCAAAAGTTCTCGGTGGAAATTCAAAGCATAGAAACAGATTCAATAAATCCTTACTATATATGTATATATAGTGAAATTCAATAATTATGAAGAATACCAGGAAATAAGTCACTATACTGCTTCTTCTAACTTAGCAAAACAACTAAAAATAGAGTTTAAAAGTCCCTTACTTTCTAAAAATTCTGACAAAGACTTTTATATAACTTTTTTAAGGTAACTTCTAAGTAGCTTAAGAAAACAGAAATCAAGCAACAAACAAAAATTTTTTTCTGTTATGAGACTGTGGGAAATAGTTGAGACCGAAATATCTTATTTGCACACAAAATTATTCCCTGAGTATAGTGTTTGTAGAAAAAATATTAACAAAAATTTTAATTACCTATATTTTCAGAAAGTTATTTCTAGAAATTAAGAAGTATATTGTGATTTAGAATATGAATATATAAAATGGACTGTTTTCCTGGTTACTTGACATGTTTTAACTACAACTGTAAACAACTGATCAATACATCACCAACTGGAAGCAAACTGACAAGCAGGTGCTGTGCTGCAGTCTGTGATCTAGCAAAAGTCTTACATTCTTCTTTTTTTTTTTTTTCTTCCAAAGAGAGAGGGACAGTGAGAGAGACAGAGAAAGAGAGAAACAACTTTACCCAGTTCTTCACATGGCCTCAGTTGCTCCAACACTCAGCCGTGTACGTGGTGCTGGGGTCTGAACCCGGGTCCTCGTGCCTGCCAGGCAAGTACCGAAACCCCCGAGCCACCGCTCCAGCCCCACTTACATTCTTCTTAATACTAGTTCCCTAACCTGAAAAAACGATGGAATTGAATTAAACTAGTTCTCAAAGTCGCTGTCAGTTTTATAAACTTGATAGTTAAAAAAACCTGGGCTGGAGCAGTGGCCTGACAGTTATGGTGCTTGCCTGGCATGCGTGAGTATACCAGTTCAAACCCCAACACTACATACACAATGAAGTGTCGGAGCAACAAAGGCCACATTAAAAACTAAATAAAATGGTTTCTCTCTTCCTCTCATTCACTGTCCATCTTTAAAAACAAAAACAAAAACAAAAAATAACCTCCCCAGAATGAGCAAACAACATACACAATATTTAAAATGATTAAAATATTTAACAATTTTTTTCTTTTCCTTCCTTTCATCAGCCTTAATTTTGTCTCCAAATGTGCATCATATTAAATTATAGATTTTTGTTAAATCTTTAAAAATTTACTCTTGTCTTATTTATACCTCAAGAGACCTGATGATAAGAAAATAATCCAAGTGTAAAGCACTGGTTTTCAGACTGCTCAGCAAATAATCTATTCAGAATATTCTTTTCCATCCAAAGGATTAAGAATTCCTTTGCAATTCAATATCTTTGGGGAAGAGGTTTATCCTAACGCACATGAAATAGACATATGAGAATATTAAGGGAAGATTTAACATCTATAGATCAACTAAGCCTTGGGTATAGTTCATGAATTTAAATATTGACTATACTTAGAAAATTCTAACAAGGTTAGAAAGATTAAAAATAGAGACAATGGGGGGTGGAGTGGTGGCTCAGTGGTAGCAGCACTTGTCTGAGATGCACAAGGACCTGGGATTGAATCCAAGCACCACATATACAACTAAGTGTCAGGGAAACAAAAACCAAAATGAATAAATAAAATTATTTTTCTCTTTCTCTCTTTAGAAAAGAAAGAGAGAGAGAGAGAGAGAGAGAAAGAGACAATGTACAGTTAACTGATCCTTTCAACTACTAATTTAAGTGGCTCCAAAGAACAAGCAAAAGACCTTAAGTTTTTTTTTTTTAACATTTTTTATTTAGTTTTTCACGTGGCTGTCTTTGCTCCAAGACTTCACTGTGTATGTGGGTGCTGGGGTTTGAACCCGCATACTCGTGCACGCAGGGCAAGCACCGTAACTGCAGAGCCACCACTCCAGCCCCAAAAGACCTTAAGTTTTAACCAAGAAGCAGAAATAAAATTCTAACTGGAATATCTAAGGTACTTCTGGAAAATTATTAAGACCAATGCATAAGAGACTAAACAGAGCAGCAGATAAAATTGTTATTCTATATAAAATATACATGTACACTCAGAAGTCTAAGAAGTAAAGAGTCTAAATATTACATGTAAATTGAACTAAAATAAAAACTTCCCTTTAATGGGGAAGAAACACCATCTATATAACAGGGAAAACAATAGCTGAGGGCAAGATGTTATGGATACCATGTAAAAGTAACCTTTTTTTTTTTTGGTCCTGGTGACTCTATCATTAGGTTTGTCTAATACTAGCTTTTGTGCTCAAACCTTTTCAAAGGAATTTATCTTAGAAATATACTGACATATATAGTAAAGACATATGCAAAGGATATTTATTTCAACATTGAAATTGAAAATATTAAAAACATATTTTTATCAATAGGAATTATTAGATTTAAAATTTTTTACTATATTACTACATAGCTGTTAAAAAAGAATGAACTAGGGGCTGAAGTGGTGCCTTGTTGGTTACAGTGTTTGCCTGGCATGCTCAAGTACATGAATTCAAACCCCAGCACCACGTACACAAGGAAGTCTCAGAGCAATGAAAGCCACATGAAAAACTAAATAAAACTGATTCTCTCTTTCTCTGTCACTGCCCCCTTCTTAAAAAAAAAAAAAAAAAGAATGAACTATGTCTACATTAATCAATGTATTAAGTGAAAAGAACAAGGTGGAAAATAATATAAAAAGAAGATCTCATTTGTGATAGAAAAAAAGGAATATTTTCTAATGCCTATATGCTCATAGATTATATATGCGTATATATATATATATATACATATATATATATTCTGGAAAAATATATAGAAAACTGGGAACTGTATTTACTTGTATTAGGCAAAGAGACCAGGGGAATTATTTTTTACTATATATATATTTTTTGTATGACTTGAATGTTTTGACATGTGATTGTATTAACAGACAAATTAATAAAAAGAAAAGGATTTTAATGGCTTGTTATTGCTAGAATTACCCTCAAAAATGCTTCATGGAGTTTTGGAATAATTTAAACACTTTGGGGTTCTGGCTCTGGACTACATGTTACCTGCTTGCACCAAAGTCTTCTTTTATGTTTTTTACATTGCAATTCCACATGGATCTTTTTAAAGAAAGGGTCCCATGCTTTAAAAAAAAAAGTCTGTAAACTACTGATCTAGTGGATATTTATGTCATTCCAGTTGTTAATAACCTGGACATCTGTAAAATCCTAATCAACGTGACTTCAACAATTTGAGTCCTCACCTTGAAGTATGAGTCACTTTCACTCTTTTCTGATCTTTAATTCATAATTTCAAGCCATTGTACAACTTATATTCAAAATAAATCCTATTCCCCACAGAAGACATCTTCCTAACTGCGTTCCAAATACTCAGATCCTAACAGGTTCAGGCAATCACTTTCTAGGGAGTGATATATCATATTATCTATGTCTTCCTTTTTCAATCTCCCTGTAGGTGCTCAGTTCTTTGTTTTCTATCTTCACTTTTTATGTTTTTATTTATTTCATTTTATTTTTTTAAAGAGAAAGAGACAGTGAGAGAGAGAGAGAGAGAGAGAGAGAGAGAGAATCAATTTTATTTAGTTTTTCATGTGGCTTTCATTGCTCCAAGGCTTTGTTGTTTATGTGGTGCTGGGGTTTGAACTCACATCCTTGTGCATGCCAGGCAAGCACTGTAATTGCTGAGCCACTGTTTCAGCCCCTATCTTCTTTTTTTACATAGTAGAACAACAACAACAACAAAAGAATAGGAACAAAATAAGGTAATTATAGAATAGAATGCTTATCTCTACTTACATTGATGATTAGGAACCTACTGCAGGAGGTGAAGGGTAACTAAATGATGAATTGAAAACACTATAATAAAACTATTCTTTCCCTTACAAACTCTAAAAACAAATGGCATTGTGAGCATCTTCTCCTTCCTTCCTTTCTGTTACAATAGAGGAAGCAACTGCTTTCATTCCCTCAGACTTACTACTATCTTTATACAACTCACAGGAAAGCCTAAGTGGATTGCCCATTCCCTCTCTTTTCTCCATCTCTACTCTTTTGGATTCTTTTCAGTTATCTCTCACCTTTATAAACAAGAAAAACCTTGTCTTTGACAACTCATTTTCATTTAGCTACCTCACCTTTTTGTACTCTCATTTTCAACTAAATTTTTTTTAAACTGTCTATATAAGTGGTTTGTACTTTTCTACTTTCATAATTTCACTCATTCCAATCTAGCCTTCTAAATTTATTACTGTATCTGTTGCTGTGGTTTGGATGAGAGTCCCCCAAAAGCTAGTGTACAGACAATCTAGGAAGGCTGAGGTGAAATGATTAGATTATGAGAGCCTTAACTCAATAAGTAAATTATTCCTCTGATAAGGATTAACTGGCAACCATAGGCCGGTGGGGTTGGCTAGAGGAGGTGGGTTGAGCGTGCCTTTGGGGTATATATTTTGTATCTGGTGAGTGGAATTTCTCTCTCTGTTCCCTGGAGCCATGCCTTCCTCCATGATGTTTAGCCTCACCTAGAGCTACAAGGAATGGGGCCTACCTTCTGTGGTCTGTAACCTCTGAAACCATGAACCCCTAAATAAATTTTTCCTCCTAGAATTGTTCTTGTCAGGTCTTTTAGTCACAGTAGTGAAAAGCTGACTAAAACATATGTCATCATATCACATTAGAGCTAGGATCCCACTATTACAACAAGAAATGGAAATTAAACAAAATCCAGTCAAATGATTATGTGGCCCTGCCAGAAAGGACGTCTATGGAAAGAATACAGAGTTCAATTCAACCAGGAGGTTAAGAAAACTGTTGATATAAGTAGCACTTATCTGAATGAGGACTATAAATACCAATCAGATGAAAAATTTTATGTAAAGGTATCTTAAGTCTGGGAAGCAAATTATAAAATTAGCCCTACATATAAGGCATGAGCTTCAAGTCCCCTACAGGTAGATGAGCATGAGCATGTCCATTCATCACCATATACAGTCCATCACCAAATCATCTCAATTTTACTTCTACTATAAATCCTTAATTGACCCACCTTATTCTCCATCTCCAAAACCATCACCCTGATCTATGCCACTAACCATTTTCCCCTAGAGCAAAAAATAGTCTATGGGCCAAATGCCTATTTTTTATAAATAAAGTTTTACTTGTTCCTTGTATCAGTGGTGACTGCTTTTGCACCTCAACAGCAGAGTACTTGTATCTGGCCATAATGTCTACAAAGTCTAAACTAGTATCTGATCCTTTAAAAATAAGTTTGCCAGTCCCTGCTCTAGAATCTAGGCTGCTGGTAAGATCCCTAACTCATCTTGTTGACAAATTTGCCCCAGTACCCCTGTCCTCCTTACTAAAATTCATTTTCCATAAAGTAATCATTGTTAAAAACATAAATTATTGTACTTTCCTAATTAAATTCTTCAATAACACTGTGGTTACATTTAAGATAAAATACAAAAGCACCAACAATGTCCACAAAGTCCTTTCACTTTCCTCTTTAGAATCATTGATAACATACATGTATATACTCTTTTAACAGCTCAATATTTTTGGCCAAATGAGATTAATACATCACATAACGGGAAACTATAAACACACTTTTCATTATTAATATAATTGTTTTTCTTGACATGCTCATCAATAAGCTCAAAAAGAACAAAGTATGTAAAAAACTACTTTGAAGGTTAAGATGTGAGAGATACTGGTCCTATTACTCATACTTTCGATTGATTGATTGATTTTGCGGTGCCGGGGATTGAACCCAGGACCTCATGCATGCTAGGCAAGCACATTACTGTGGTATACTCCCAGCCCTTAATTTTTGCTTATATTTATTTTCCTTAAATCTGAAAGGGCTTAAAATATACTCATCAAATTCGAATTTTCAGTGAAACAATTTTAGGGAAATTATTTAATTATTATGGCAGGTAAAATAGAATCAATAATGAACTAGACACATTAAAAACCCTAAATCAGTTCAACATTACACACAGGGCCAAAAGAACAACAAATATAAGAATGGTAAAACCACTAAAAAATAAATGGAGAAAAAAAAAGAAAATATATTTATAGATAGATCAAAAGTTAACAATTTAACATCACTGTGGAAAATACTTAATGTTTCAAACATGTACTATGAATACTGACATTATTGCTACTTATAACTTCAACTTACTACCACCATCACTACACTGTTTTATTGAAAACCTAGTATTTTTCACACCAAGTACTATGCTAAGTATTTCCACATCATTATTTTAATTATACCAAGTAAACTCCAAATGTAATTATCTTTATAATTATTAATAATTTTCATAAATCAGAAGAAACAGACATAGATTAAGTAACTAGCTATAATCAAAAGGCATTATATGTCAGAGTCCTCTCTAAAAAGAAATCATTTTATTATAATCTGGGTTAGTTAGGATAATATTAGAACATCATGTTAAATACTGGACACTATGATCTTAAAAATCTTTAAAAATAAAGAGGAAAGCAGACCAGACACTGTGGACAATTAAAATGTGTCATGAAATAAGTTTTAATAAAAAAGTAAATAAGAGAGGTTGGGGTATGGCTCATTGGTACATGTTCAAGGTCCTAGGTTCAATCCCTAGCACATATAACAGAAATTTAAAAATTGTGGAATGAGGTATATAAAAAGTCAGTTTCTGATTCAGTCTTTTCTTCCTTCTTCTACAACACCATAAAGACCCAGAAAAAGAAAACAACAATATAAAAAAAGGAATTAAAAACCCATCAAAATCTGTGAATTTCTATAACCCAACAAATAAACTTGTTTATTAAACTTATGTTTATTAAATTAAACTTAGGTTGGTCATATACTTACTGAAATAGATATTACATAACTATTTAAAAACTTATTTTCTAATACTATTTGAAAGAAAATATCATGATATAATGTCAAGTAAAAGGGTAGCATATATGACAAATGTATGATCTAATTTTTGTGTTAAAAAGATGTAAGTATATGAATATACAAAAAGAAAAGAAAAAGACTGGGGAAAAAAAGACTGAAAGGAAATACCAAAATGTTAACAATGATTATCTCTGATTATTAACTGAATTGAATTTCTATTCTCATGTTTTAGTCTATTTCAATTCTTTACATTAAACATTATTAAACCAAATTAAAACACAAAAATTAAAAACAAACACACACAATCATTTTTTATTTTCTACAAGAAGAAGAAATAACCTTGAAATTTAAATCTGGCATAAGAAAAAATTTTCATCATAACATGATAAAACAACCAAATAAAATCTGTCCCTGAAGATACTTCAGGAAGATGACACAATCATTTGACAGGATGGTTCAAAAGGGATGAATTAGTCACAAAATCTGGAGCTTCATTCCAGTTACCATGAAAAAAAGAATCACAAAATAAGACACTAAAAATAAATAGTATTTAATTGAAGAACCCATGAATTTTAAGCTTATTGTTCATTAACCAAAGGCAAGATCAAGTGATAAAGCCAACTTCCTCCCATTTGTACTTCTCCCCTGATAATGAATAGCTAGCTTACTATACTGTGGAGAGATTTTATTTCTTGATTCTCAGTATGTAATATAAATGAGTTGGTGATTATTCAAGTTACCATAAAAACACTTGTAACAAATGGCAAAGAGAAAGTCTCAGCTAGAAAACTGAAGATATAAAGAAGCAATGTAAATTTTAGTATTAAAAAATTTAAGAACTAAATTTTAAAAGTCACTGGGTGGACAGAACAGTACAAATGAGGATGAAGGTAGCTCAATAAAAATTATCCGATCTGAACAATAGAATAAACATTAATAAACAACAATGACTCAGGGTCAAGGTCTAACCTTCATGTCAATAAAATCTTGGAAAGAAATGACAAAGGGTGTGGTGCTGAAAAAGCACTTGAAGAAACAATGGCCAAACACTTTCTTTTTCTGGTTAAAGAGACAAAAACCTAAAGATTCAAGATGCCAAAAAAAACTTCAAACTGAATCAACTCAAAGAAAAAGTTAATTCCAGATAGCAATTGACAATTTTCAATGAAGCACACTGCTTTTACCAAATGGATTCAAGTTTTGCCTCTCAGAAATAGTTATTAATACTTCACGGGAAAGAACTGGAGAAATGTCAACTTATTTCCTGAAAGTTAGCTAAAACTTGGAATTATACCACATTATTTCTCTCCTATTCTTTCTTTTTAGTTAGTGACTATCAGAAACTGACTTTGTATATTATATTTTCCTAGATTATGACAAAATTTCATAAATGCTATGGTTTAAAATAATGTATAAAAATACATATTTTAATTCCTTGTGAGTACATTTACATATAGCTAAGAATCCTTAACTGAGAAAATGTGCATTGAAACAGACATAGATTTTTATGTTTTCAGTTCAAGCCTTAGCGACTATTTCAATTATTTTATACAAAATTTTATACGACAATAGCCCAAATAAACAAAATATGTAGTATTTATATGCCTTAAATTAATACAGCATATTTAAAAAGAAAAACAATTCTGGGTATGGTGATCCATGCCTATAATCCCAAAAACTCAGGAGGTTGAGGCAAGAGGATCACAAGTGTAAGACCAGCCTCAGCAACTCAGTGAGACCCTATCTCAAAATAAGAAATAAAAAGGACTGGTGAGGACTGGTGATGTAGCTCAGCAGCACCCCTGAGATCAATCCCAGAATAATTTTTTTTAAAAAAGTAGAAAAAATATGGCAAGAAAAATAGCAGTGCTATAACTTTAAGTTATAAAACCCTGACATTGTGGTTAGTATTCTATCAAATCTGTTTCAAAATGATCAGATTTTACACTTAAAAGAAAATGCTTCAATAAAAAAATAATTGAATTTTGGATCCCACCCTGGCCTCTCCTGAAGCTCTGAACTTGCTATGGAAGAACTGGCCATGACCTTTACCGTCAGAGAGTAGGGTCTGGCTAGGTAAAGGGGTGTTCCCAGTAATAATGTAGTACCTTCCAGGCCAGCTGCTTCTAGAGCCTGCTGCCTTCCTAATGCTGATTCGTCCCATGCACAACTGTCCACCTCTACATATCCAGCATTCAAACTCCTGAATTGCCACACCCTTCCCTCCTTCCCCCTTGTCAAAGCTTTGAAGCCACTCTTTTTTTAAGGCCAGATTAATTAAAGAGAGAAAAATGCATGACAAAAATCTTCTAGCACACTGTAAACACAGAAAATAACCCTCCTGAAGTATTTTTGCCTATTTACAAAACAAGGCTTTTAATTATAAAACATGAGTGCCATTAGAAAATGCACAGGAGAGGGCAGTTATGGCATTTGCCTAGCAAGTGTGAGTACGCGGGTTCGAACCCCAGTACCACGCACACAACAAAGTGTCTAAGCAGTGAAAGCCACATGGAAAACTAAATAAAACTGATTTCGCCTTTCTCTCTCTCACTTTCCCTTTCTCTTTAAAAAAAATTAAAAAAAAAGAAAATGCACAAGACATACCTTTGTTAAAGCAGATTTTTTCAATGTTTTATAGAATTACATTTTCCAAAAAAAGTTTTTATAATAAAGTTGTTTATTATAAACTTCTGAATGATGAAGTTATGCTCAAAAAATACAAACAATTTCTGAACAAAAAATATTGAATTTCATTCTTTAATGACAGAGGTCATACCAATACTTTTTTTTCTTTTTGGTACTGAGGAGTGAACCCAGAGGCGCTTTAACCACCCAGCCACAACCCCAGCCCTTTTTATTTTGAGACAGCGTCTTTGGCTTTGAACTTGTGATCCTCCTACCTCAGCCTCCTGAGTCACTGGAATTACAGGCATGCATGCCAGGCCAACACCTTTAATTCAAACTAGGAACTAAAAGAGTTTTATTGTATCATCAATTTTCACTATTGTAGTCCTTGCTTTTAATCTACCAGAAATCTCAGTTTTGACACTGTCAGGACTCAGCACAGAATTATTCATTTTATTTATGACATAATACACAGCCAATAACTTCATAAAAACAATAGCAACACTAATACAGCAAACATAGTTCTTTCAATTCTCAGAATATAGTCCACTAGGGACGTATAATCAAACCATAATATACAGAAGTCATTTTAAATAGTTTTTCTCTTTGTGGTTATACCTTCAACTGGACAAAAAAGTCACGTCCACTCACTACATTTTATACCAGTTTAAGGACCACATTTAACTACAGCAAGCAATTTTGATAAAACAAAAATCAATGTACCAAAGCTTTATATAAATCTGAGCTGTTCAATAGGGAATCCATAAACCACGTGCGGAAACTTAATTACAATGGAGTAAAATTTCAAGTGTTCAAGACCAATCACAGCATTAATGCAGAAAGTTCTATTGCACTGTTTCCTCAGACTGAAATCTTCTTGCTTAGTGAGGAAGCCTGCTACCTATTGAGTAACTAACTAGACAGTTAAAACTGTTAAAGCATGAGTTGGCAACTGTAGGTCAGATACTACCCTACTAAGGAAAGGTTGATTTGCAAGAAGATATCTGAGTCAGCAGTTACCTCTACAGAGAAACTGAAACTAACTAACTAACATGCTGTGTGTTTTCTCACTAACTATATTTACCATTACCAAAATAGTGAGGATTATATTAAATGAACTGGAGATTATGTGAGCAATATAAGATATTCATTCAAATGATTCACTCAGAAAATAACTTCAAATAAACTCATTACATCTTTCATCAATTCTCAAATTTCCTCACTAAAATATCCACTGTATGAATCACAAGGGTTTTGTTCCATTTGCAACATTGTAGGTCTAGTAATTATTATCAGAAAGAGACCATAAATATACCTGCTACAAATTCTCAATTTTAGAAAGAATGAATTTATCATGGAGAAAAGGTAACAGCACAGAAAAGGAATAAAAAGAGGAATATTTTTGCCTGGGTTTCCATTTGCCCTTCCTCTATGCTGATGACATGGTTTATAAAGGACCTTCAAGAGTTAAGCTAAAGCCTTGGTATTCCATACCCTTTTATAATAGAACTTGTATCAGAATTCTAGAAGAACCTACTATTTAGTTGGCAAAGCAAAAATAAATAATATACAGGATAGGTTTATCAACACTAAAATTTTAAGTCCTTTCTATTTGTTGAATTCTTTAGCCCCAGTTGAAGGAATATGTTAAAAATTTTGAGTCCAGAAGCAGAGGTGGGGAGAGGGAGGGAAAGAGGGAGGCAAAGATTTGAAAATGCTATGGAGCTACAAGCCAAGGAATGCAGGAGGCTTCTATAAGCTGGAAAAGCCAAAGAAACAGATTCTTCCAAAAGGAATGCGGCCCTACCAATATCCTGATTACCGGATAATGTTAAACAATTTCATAAACTTGTAAAACTTACTCTTGCATCAGCAGTATTTGAGAACTCCTTTTGCTCTACATCCTTGTCTACATGTAAAATTGTCTAAAATTGTCAAATTGTTTTTATACCAATCAGATGAGCATAATTGATGTCTCACTGCTGTTTAAATTTGCCTGATCATGACTACTAGTGATGTTGAGAAACTTTCATGCATTTATTGACAATTTGGATGTTCCTCCATTGTTCTCATTTTTTTTGTCCAGTTTTCTATGAAGCTGTCCGCAGTTTTCTTACTGGTGGAGTTGTATTGCTATATTTTGAATATCAATACTCTGTGGATTAAATATATTGCAAGTAAAAAAAATGTGAGTCATAGCCCATTAGAAGTCATGAAATACATATAATGGAATCATTAAAAAAATGTTCTGAGGGGCTGGAGTGGTGGCTTGGCTGTTACGGTGCTTGCCCGGCATGCGCGAGTACAAAGGTTCAAACCCCAGCACCCACGTACACAACTAAGTGTCAGAACAATGAAAGCCATGTGAAAAATTTAATAAAAATTGATTCTCTCTCTCACTGTCCTCCTCTCTTAAAAAAAAAGTTCTGAGGTAACTGCTAAAGAAGTTTGAAAAACATTGGTCTACTTGGCTTCCCAATAATTTATTTACAAGGAAGCACAAGATTTTACAATCTCTAGTCATTCTAGCTGTTATTTTATATAAAGATAATCTATATGCTACTTCAAATATATACACATGCACAGATGTACCAGTATACACATGCACACAAACACCTAGATGTGTGCCCACATATCCACACTACTTTACACTAGCAGAATTCAGGCTTTTCATACAAACCATGGATGTGAGGACGCTTGTACAAATTCTTAGAATTCCTGTAGGATTCATGGGCATATATTCTTAACATGACAGTCTGACCAAAAAAGATGTACATGGGATGTTAAATTAGCTGGGCACCTGGTATGCCACCCAAATGCTAATCTTCTCCGTTGTGTATTCAGTTACTTAAGGGTACCAAAGTTATTTCATCCACATACAAGTAATTATACAATTATACAAAAATAAAGGATTTATGAAAACATTAGATGCTTGAGCTTTCAGAAAACATATTAAACTGTGAAAATACTAGGTGTTTGCAATATAATGAAAGAGTCTTAACATGAGCCCCATTAAACACATAAAAACATTTAACAGTTAAATATTATACAATGAATGTAAGTATGAGCCAAAATTTTTCGAGTTTTTATGCAAAATAAAACAAAGTACCAAAACAATAATAAATCATTCTAAAAAATGAGCACTGGGAAGATTTAAAAATAATTCTGTAAGTATCTTTTATATACTTGCTGATTTTTATTAAAATTAATATATTCTAATGATAGAACCATATAGTATAATTGCCAAAACTATAAAACTATCAGGACTTTAAATGCTCATCCAAATACTCCACTTCAACTGTGCAGAAGTTAAGAATATTTTGGTTCCTCAGAAGGCTAAACAAAAAGTTACCACATGATCCAGAAATTCTATTCCTATTTATATAATTCTACCCCTACTCTTCAGTATATGATCAAAAAAATGAAAACATATGTCCACATAAAAATCTGCACAGAAATGTTCAGAGCTATTATACATGCTAGTCAAGAAAATAGCCCAAATAATCTGATGACTGGATAAATTAAATGTCTTACATGCATACAATGAAATATTCAACAGTAAAAAGAAATGAGAACTGACTGATACATGCTACAACACAGAAGAACATTGAAAACATTATGCTAAGTCAAAGCAGTCAGCCACAAATAACCATGTGTTACATGATTCCATTTATGTGAAATGTCCAGAAAAGAAAAATCTATATAGTTCAAAAGTGGATTAGTGACTGGGGAAATTGGGAGTGATTGTTAATGGGTACTAGGCTACTTTTTGGGAAGATGAAATGTTTTAATTGATTGTGGTAATGATTGCCAAACTATAAATACACTAAAAACTGAACTGCATATTTTAAGTGGGAAAATTATGAGATATAATTTATGGTAATAAATTTTATTTCCACAAAGCTTTTTAAATTATTTTAAAAGAGTATGTGGATCTCTCTCTGATAAAATGTTGGTTGAGTTGAATTGCCTATTGACTCCTGTTTCTAAACTCCATATCCATAGAATGTCCCTGATATGGCTTTTCATGTGTTATGAGATATTAAGACAGGAAATCAAGTATTTAAGAAACAAAAAAGTTATTCATAAGCTATCATCTATACTTAATCTTTCAACTCCACGTTGTGTATATTTTTTCCATATTGGTATGTTATAGTTGTGCATAATGGGAGGACTTGTTGCTACATATTCATACATGCACATAAAGTAACAATATAATTTGGTCAATATTATTTCCCAAGACTTCCAATAGCCCTCCCTTCCCCATATTGTATATTTTTTAAAAATTTGCTAAACCTATATCTATTTAGTCTGAGGACTAACAAGTTTGTCCAACATTATAAATACCTAAATACCAGGATGGTAGTAGTGCCTAAATGTAATCCCAGCTACTCAGGAGACCGAAAAAGGAGGATTGCAAGTTCAAGATCAGCCTCAGCAATTCAGCAAGGTTCTTGTCTCAAAATAAAAAAATACTAACAAAAAAGAGGCTAGGGAAATAGTTCAGGAGAATACCCCTGGGTTCAATCTCCAGTACTACTAAAAGAAAAAGTACGTTAGTACTTGCCAGACTTGTTCTACAATCTCATTACAATAGTCATATGACTGGCCAGATTTTTATAATGGTGGGATTTAATAAGAGATAAATAAGCCTGGGATTCTTAACCACATAAACTATTCACTGTCATTTGTTGATTCTGCACCTTAACCATCTTCTCTTTATTCTTAGTATTACCAAACCACAATGCTAAATCAGTTCTTATTGGAAATAATGCAATAGCCTCCCAAGAGGTCTCTCTGCTTCTCTTTCCTCTAGTCCTCCATACAACCAACAACAATAATTGCTTTTTCAAAAAGGAAAATCCTTTTAATACAAAAATATGATCCTGCCACTCCATACTTAAAATCTTTCGGTGTCTCTATATCCCAGGTCTTTGCTAAGCATAAAAAGTTCTTAACAGGCTCCTGACTTCTTTGGTCTCCTTTCCCAATCTCTTCCCATGTATTAGATAACTAAATTTCTTGTCATTCCCAAATATATAAGTCTCCCTTGCATCTCCTTGTGTTTGGTATATGAGGTTCATTCACTCAGATGTCCTTCTCTTTTTTCTTGCCAAACTCTATTCATATTTTAGGCCACATCTCATGTAACACCTCCTCCTTGGGGAACCACTCTAATTTGTGAGAAAGCCTTAGGTACTTCTTTCCTGTTACTCTGGAATATCGCCTAAGTAATGTACTTACATAATTATAATACATTACAATTTTCTGTTTTGGTATCTGGCTTCCTATCATACTGTGAGATCCTTGAGGAGTAGAAACTATTGTCTTCCTCAGAGCCTTACAGTCTATAAGATCTTAGAAGTCTTTAAAGAAAATGCATGATAATCATTAAATGTATAAAAAAACTTTACAATTTGAAAAAAAAAGTATGCACATGTGTTTTCATTTTATCCTAACAAAAATCACAAAATAGTTGAGTCAGGTATTATTATTCAACTTTACAGATGAGGAATTCTTTCTTCATGTTTGTTATGGCAGTGTTGCTGGTGACAGCAAAAATGACCCACCAATGGAAGCATCTGGCTTCACTGACCAGGTGATTATCATGAACTATCCAGTCCAAATTAGTGCTACCTATGCCCCTGTACTGGATACTCATCTCACATTACTTACAAGTTAGCTAAGTAGAAAGAAGAGACTGATCACTGTTCAGGTAAGAAGCTAGAAAATTACCCTAAATTCTTGAAACCTGGTGATTGCTCCATTATTGATATCGTTCCAGGTAAGTCCATGTATGTTGAGGGCTTCTCTCTATCCTTCACTGGGTCATCCTACTGATCATGATATGTGACAAATAATTGCTGTGGATGTCATCAAAGCAGTAAACCAGAAGGCTGCTGGATCAGGCATGGTGACCAAATCCGCCCAGAAAGCTCAGAAGGCTAAATGATTATTACCCCTAATGCCTGCCACCCCAGTCTTAATGAGTAGTGGAGGGACTGTCCCAAAACTGTCACAATAGGCCATTCAACTTCAGTAGAAGTATGATTAATAATAATAACGTATCTATAACTTTCAGAAATTGAGAATGTTTAGTGGGAGTTTGTGTGTGTATGTGTGTGTGTGTGTGTGTGTGTGTGTCAGTGGGAGTTTCATTAGTTTTTAAAATAAGTAACAATTTGACCAAAATTCCATTACAGAATTTTGGAATCCATTAAAACAAAGTTTAACGCAAGAAAATTTGTAAAAAGGTGGTCCAGTTTGGCCCATACATTGCCTTTAATCTATCACTCCAAATACAAAAATAAATTAAAAGGATGTGTAAGAGGGGATAGTTAAGACACGTATTTTGCAACCATAATCCTAATTTTGAATAACTCTATTTCTACTTGATTTTTCCTTTCATCATTCATAGCAACTTTTCATTCTTATTTTTCTGATTTGATGGTCCCATTTACTGTTTGTGTAAGGTGTTGGCTCCCTTGAAATACACAGATAAATAGGTAGATAGATAGACAGATAATGTATTTTTGGTATTAGGGATTGAACCCAGGGGAGCTTTGCCACTGAACTACATCATCAGTCCTTTTTATTTTTTATTTTGAGACAGGGTATTGCTAAGTTGCCCAGGTTGGCCTCAAACTTGTGATTCTCCTGCCTCAGTCTCCTCAGCTGCATTTACAGGCATGTGCCAACACATCTAGCCTGAAAAAAAATTTTTTTGGTAGTAGGTGAACACAATACCTTTGCTTTATTTATTTTTAGCAGTGCTGAGGATTGGACCCAGTGCCTCACATGTGCTAGGCAAGCATTCTACCGCTGAGCCCCACTCTGTGATTCCTTACTTTCTTGCCAGATTAGCAATGTCACAGTAAAAATATCTAAACTATTTTATCTAAATATGTTAACTTTATCCAGAAAGTCATTCAGTGTATTTAGTCTACTATGATTCTGTGCTCAACAGACTTATTGAAAATTTGCTTTTAACCAAGAGGAAATTTATTTACCAAAATATTTTTCTCCAAGTCTAAGTACACTGTGGTAATCTCACACCCAGTTCCCATTTAGTCGTGGAAAAACTCACTCGACTTAAATTCATTTAAGGCAATTTGCCTCAGAAATTGCTCACAACCAAAAACATTAAAAAAAAAAGATTTTTTCCATGAGTTGTGTCAATTTTTAAAATATTATTAGCTTTTTCACACTTCCTATGCATCAAAAATTCTCATGTACACCCCTTGATGAGCAATTTAAAGAGAACATCTAATTAGTCTTCCTTCTGTTTTCAGAAATTACTCTCTGATGTACTATATAATATTCTCCTATCTGTCAGTATTATTTAGTTCCTTGTTGAATCTACAGGTATAATTAATTATTATTTGTGGGTTTATGATGTCATATATCCCTTCTAGCAAAATTTGTAATTAGGTAAAACAGTTTCCCTATTCCAATATGCTTGCCACTTTTTGAATTCTAATGATCTCATCAACCCAGGGAGTCCTGCCTTGTGGCTTAGTGGTCCTTCGCTTATATATAAAAAGAACATTATTCTGATTCACACTGAATTCTAGAAGTTGCACTTTTAGGATTTATCACAAAAACGCCAACTGAAATGCTTACAGTCTTCTTCCTTAGACTTAAAAAAATTAACATATACAAAGAAAAATAAATTAATATGAAATAGAGTACACTGGGAATATTTTCCAGTTAGATATAATTGAGTAACCTCATTTTATAATGCTCAAAAGGCTACCAAAAATAAATATTTTAAAATGGGCAGAATTATACTGTTTCATAAATTAATTGTGGAAACATCAATACTATCCTTCTATGATAGAGTCTCTATGGAATGAGATATCCAAATTCAATGATCATGCTCTACAAAATATTTCAGAAACACTGGAATTACATATAACCAGAAAGTTTATTTTATTCTTTAAATTCACTTTACAAAATAGCTCTTATTCAGCACGGTGGCATGCACCTGTAATCCCAGTAACTTGGGAGGCTGAGGCAAAAGGATCCCAAGTAGGACTGCCTCCGCAACTTTGCAAGACCCTGTCTCAAAATAAAATAAAAAAAGAGTTGTAGATGTACCTCAGTAGTAGAAGACCTCTGGATTTAATTTCCTGTAATGAGCGTGTGAGAGCACCTGCACACACTCAAGCACAGACACACACAAACACACACACAGAAGTTGCTCTTTACACATATATACTTTCTTACACATAAAACATATGACTTTTTGTCTTTTAAAGAGAGGACAGTGAGAGAAAGAGGGAGAGAGAGAGAAAAAGAGAGAGAATCAATTTTTGTTGAGTTTTTTTTACATGGCTTTCGTTGCTCTGACACTTAGTTGTGTACATGGTTGCTGGGGTTTGAACCTGTGTACTTGCGCATGCCAGGCAAGTGCTGTGCTGCCAAGCCACCACTCCAGTCCATGTCTTTTCTTTTTAAGAATAAAATCTACTATGTGCTGAAACCAATATTCAGCCAGCCTAATCTTCTACATACTTTATATTTTAGAATAGAATAAATTAATGATTGATTCAACTGCTATGTAAAATACTTTGGTGTTCCTCAAAAGCTATGCATAAACCCGGTGTGTGGTCTACACATGTAATGTCAGCTATTTGGGAGGTTAAGGAAGAAAGAGCACAAGTTTGAAACCACCCCGGGGATACTTAGCAAGACCCTGTCTCAAAATAAATTTTAAAAAGGTGTGGAAGGCTGGAGCAGCGGCTCAGTGGTTACCGCACTTCCCTGGCATGTGCAAAGACATGAGTTTAAACCCCAGCACCACATATACAACTTATAACAAAATGTCAGAGCAAGAAAAACCATGTGAAAAACTAAATAAAACTGATTCTCTTTCTCACTGTACCCCCCCCTTTCTTTTAAAAAGATCCTGTCTCAAAATAAAATTAAAAGAAACTTTTTTTTTTAGAGAGAGGGACAGTGAAAGAATGGGAAAGAGAAAGAGAAAAAAAAGAGAGAAAGTGAGAGAGAGAGAGAGAGAGAGAGAGAGAAAATTAGTTATATTTAGTTTTTCATGTGGCCTTCATTGCTCTGACACGTTGTTGTGTACGTGGTGCTGAGGTTTGAACCTAGGTCCTTGCGCATTCCAGGCAAAGCCATCACCACTGAGCAACTGCTCCAGGCCCTGTCCCTCTCTGTTTAAAACAAAGAAAAACGGTCTGGAGACGTAGCTCAGTGGTAGAGTACTTGCCTAGCATGTGCAACACCCTGGGTTCAATCCCCAGTTACTACCTTAAAAAAAAAAAAATTCCTTTTTTAATTTAAAAAAAAATTCTTTTTTTAATTAAAAAAAAAAAAAGGCAAAGACTTGAAAAAATACTTAAAGAAGACCTGAAAAGATGCCCCTCAAGGAATGAATGTAATATATATACATATATTTTTTTCATATTTTATTTATACATGTAATTTTGCCATAAACGACATTGAAGTTCTGAAACATGCCATAGCATGACTGAGAACCTTGAAAACTTAATAGCAAGTGAAATAATTTTGATGTAAACAAAAAAGACAAAATACTGTATGATTCCACTTATGAGAAATGTTGTAAGGACAGAAAGTAGATTAGAGGTTACTTGGGGTGGGAGGTAGGGGAAATGGGGAGTTATTTCTTAAGGACTACAGTTCCTGTTAGGGTGATGAAAAAAATTTGGAAATAGATGTGATGGTTGCACAACACTTTGAATATAATTAATGCTACTAAATTATACACATCAAAATGGTCAAAACCAGAGCTCTGAGTATAGCTCAGTGTTAGAGCACTTGCCTAGAATATGCAAGGCCTTGGGTTAGATGCCCAATAAACACCCCAAAAAAGTCGAAATGACAACTTTTATGTTATATATATTTTACCACACCTTTAAATGTGAATCATATTTTAATTATTCTATTTAAAAAAAAAAACTAATGCTTGAAGTCCTTCACTGCTTAAAAATCTTGCACTGGTTCCTTTTCCTTAAAATAATTTCCCCTCCCCTTGTCACTCTAGCGACCATTCCCTTACTGGCAACTCATAGTATTTTAGTTATTTATATCACTCATTTAGCAATTAATCTTATACTCCTTTTGACATCTCTGTTTTAAAATTACTGGGACACAGTTAATATTTCATTGTACTTTGCTTACAGAACTAGATTATCAAATTATCAAATCAACAACCATATTTAATATTTCTTTGTCAAACTAAACTAGTAATAGCTCAGACTGACAGACTCAGTAGCACCCTACCTCTTCAAATTAACAAAACACTTTTAATAGCTGCATTAAAGTCACACATTTACAGAAACCTAAAATCTATCCAAAATCTACCCACAATGCTTAAAAGTATGACTCTGGAGATTGAGTTCTAGATTCTGTTAATCGTTTTATGACTCTAACACTTACTGACTAAAGAACATTGATTGCTTTATTTAAAGTCTCTTTAACTATTTCTTTATCAATAAAAATGGAACAATGATACCTGCCTCTGACATGATTATCATCAATATTAAACAATGATAGAATTATCCCATAGGTTTGTACATAGAAAGCATTCAATATATGACATCTATTCCTTATTATTACATATAGGTTACTCTAGTTAGTAAATACGTAAAGCAATGATAATGCAAAGATTATCATTTAACTTTTAATTTGATAACTTGACTAAGCTAGAATATTCATGAAACATAATACTTAGAATCTCCTCAGGATACACCAGTAATTTATATGAAAAATTACTGAGTCACCAAAATAAACGATAAGAATTTTGCAGAAGAAAGTACCTTAATTCTCAACAAAGGTGGGATTCTATTTACAGTACCATAGAGTATCTTAAAGTATTTTAAAATGTTAGGTTCTACAATGTTCTTCAATAACTACTTTTGATTTTTAAAAATTTTAAAATGCTTTCTCTTATATAACCAAAATACCTAATACTAGACATTAAAAATTAAACATGGCATTATTTAGATCACCTGTATACATAGGCTTACAATATATACATATACTTTTCCTTCTATTCTGAACACCCTCATTTAAAAATAATAAGACTTTCGAGAGAAAGTTAAACAATTTTAAGTACAATTTTAAGTTAAATAATTTAGTAATTTTTACTAAATTATCTCCAACCTTTCCATTTCTCATTTTAATCGTGCATCCAACTATATTTATTTTATTTGGGTAATGTTATGATGAGGTTAGAGCAAAACTGAGAGTTTATTTCAAATTAAACGCTAATGTAATAGTGTTTATTTTAAAACTATAAAAAATTTTCTATTATTTCTTTGACTAAAATGATTCCTAATATTTTCCTGTCTGTAGAGTCAGTTATCTATTGTACAAAATATTGGTGTAATTTGTTTTCTTTATAGTTTGTACTACCATAAGGAAACAGACATGCACACTTTACCAAAGCACTCATATGGATAGTGGACAAGTAAAATGAAATAAGCAAATTAAATGATTGTCCCAAGACTACAGATGGAGTGACTGCCAGCTTTAGGATTAAGGCTAAGAAGCTCATTATTCCCTTCTTAAATTCTGAATACTTAACATTGTTTTCATGTCATGATGATCTCTTAATTAAAAACAATTTAATATAATAAAATGATTATCAACATATTATGACAATTATGTAAACAGAACTATGAAATTTATTAAATACAAGTAACATTAGTTTATCCCAATAGTCTCTGAGAAAAATTAATCTGATTTATTTCATAAGTTATTTTAAAATTTTTGCTTAGAGTGCCAGGAAACTGGCAGCTTAATGTATTTTGTCATTCCAATGTCTTTAAATAAAGCTAATTTCTTTAACTAAAATCTATAGTAAGTATATGAGATGGTTGAATTGAAGATATCAAACAGAAATACTTTTTGCATTTAAAAAAAATCCTACAAACTTAAAATAGTTCTTCCTACTCTAATTATAAACTTCAACTCCAGGATATATTTGTAAGAGATCTATCAATGAAAAGACAATGATTAAAAAGTAAAGAAAATATCAAATACTCTTGCATTTACAGGAGAAAGAGACAGTATAATATTAGAGTATAAGATTAGCAGCTTACTGTGGAGAGTGGGTTTAATCAGGAAGTAGCCATTATCCTTTCGATTCAGAGCAGTGACAGCACTCCAAAACAACAAGCCGTGATATTCTTTCAGTTAAAAGGCATGAAAGAATACCTACTATTGTGTCCTCGATTTGCTGACCCATAAGGTCACCATGTCTTTTATGAAAAGCTATAAAGAAAACATAAACCAAGCAAGCATTTACAATGCTCTTTTTTGAAACACCTAAAATCTACCTAACACCACCTCTCTCTCTCAGTTACTCACAAAACATGGCTGTCTTATTCAGAGATTAGCAATTATTGTAATGAGATACTGTCGGAGAGGGTCAAATAGTACTTCCTGCAGTTTACACATCTTGATTTCCTGGTAAACAAACTGAAAGGCAGGTGGAGCACTTAGATCACCAGTAAACGTGAATACTCACATGACAAAACTCAGGTAGGTAAGGCTGACATCCAAAGTAATCCGATCTTTTTAAAATTTTATTAACGTCAAAACCAACAGAGGAATTTTGTGTTTCTTCTTTTTTAAAAAAGAGTTTATTTTTGACATGCAATAACTCACAGTTTATACAAAGAAATGCTTGAAAACTGACACGGTTTAAGCAGCTTTCAAAAATTAATTTTAGTTAATAGGCTGTAAAAACAAAACAAAATGCTAAAAAGACTTTAAAAAACAAATAAGAATATTTATTTAAAAACCTGCTAAAGAAAAGTCTTCAAATTTCAACTGCTTCAAGCAAGTAGATAAAAGAAATTTCCAGGTCATAATAAAAGACCAAAATTAACATTCATAATCAAAGCATACCTGCAAAAATACTACATTATAATTTATTGAAGCAGTCTTTGAAAAACAAACTATATCATATGAACCATAAAGTTTATATAACTTGAAGTTATTCCCTATATTATTTAAACTAGCACTTCAAAAAGAAAGTAAAATTAGTTAACTGAGAGTACTTAAAAAAACTTTTAGCTTGAAAACTAAGTTTCCTTTTCTTTGGTTTTTCTTCCCAAACTGCTGTTCTTTTTGTTCCCTAAATTTCTAACATAGTTGAACTGAATGAAGGTTGATTTAAATTAATTATGAGTAAAAGGCAAATAACAACCTAACCCCATTACAATGATAAACTAAATTACTACTTTTAAAAAATTTTTTAAATTTTACAGATTTTAAAAATCTGTAAAACTTGCATTTATCTTTAAAATTCTATATTTACTATATATGTACTATTTTTTATTAATATAGTATGCTTTCATTTTAATGCAAAGACCTATTCAATACCTTTTTACCACAATATAAGGACAAAACAATAAAATTGTATTGCATAGATCAAGTTTATATTCAGTTTGCAAAATAAAATTCTGATGTACTAAAAGTAGAAAATACAACAAAACAGAATGATAATAAAATTAGTAACAAAAGGAATACCCAAGCAGATAAGTCTGTGCCAAGGGTACAGAACAGGTCAGAACAAATCTTGACATAATTATTGTTCAAGAAACCAGACTGATGAGTCCTTCAATGGCTTAAAAAAATAAGTATACCATTTTAGTTGCTACCCTGGATTTAGTTGCTATATCTGGATTGAACACCATTAAAATTTAACAATGCTTCTCTCTGATTTTCATGTTAGGTAAACAGGTAGTAGCAAATCAAATCTTCATTATAGTTTTGTGGGTCTCCTCCATCTCCCCAAATTGCCAAGCTTATGTACGCCTACCTTCCAAATTATTTTTGTTGTTTCCCATTGCTTCTGACACTCCTCATTATCTGGACAGGTCTATCACTTCCAAGATGTCACTTTCACAGAACCTGACTATTGGTCCCATAAAATCTTCATTCTCTATATGATTTAGTTTTATATTACTCTATAATAATTTGGGGATCTCCTTAACTATATGTTCAAAATTCTACTTTTATATTACCCACTGTGAATAATAAAACACTGAACATGTAGCAAACTGTAAACACAAATTAATTTAACATAATGTATTAATAAACTACTGTACATATATATGTTCAACATAGCCAAGATATTTCTTAGGATTGCATTAAGTGAACCAGATGCCAATTTTTACCACACACATAATTTCTGTATGGTATAAAGTCAACTTGCATTTGATCAAAACTTGGGCTATTTGATTTCCAAGTCTGTCAAAAGAATTTCAGCTGTGAGAATAATCTTTGAGAATATTCTGAAAAACCAAACTGATTCTTTTTTTTTTTTTATAAGAAAGAAGGACAGAGAGAGAGAGAGAGAGAGAGAGGGAGAGAGAGAGAGAGAGAGAAACAATTTTTATTGAGTTTTTCACATGGCTTTCGTTGCTCCGACACTCAGTTGTATACGTGGGTTGCTGGGGTTTGAACCCATGTACATGCGCATGCTAGGCAAGCACTGTAACCACCAAGCCACCGCTCCAGCCCCCAAACTGATTCTTAAAACTATTGTCAGACCTAA
Source organism: Aplodontia rufa (assembly GCA_004027875.1). Taxonomy (NCBI): domain Eukaryota; kingdom Metazoa; phylum Chordata; class Mammalia; order Rodentia; family Aplodontiidae; genus Aplodontia; species Aplodontia rufa. The sequence continues at coordinate 26,380 of PVKS010006423.1, forward strand.
AATTAAATGACAATTTTGTCCAATACGGCTTGATCCACATTTGAACTCATTGGTAAGAATTATGCAGCCCATTACTTTTTTTTAATCATTAAATGAACATTTGCTTTGTGTAAGCACTGAAATTTGTTATTTCGGAACTTCCTATTTTATGAAAACTCAAATTTTTGAAACCTCAACATACAACTTTTGTTATTGAAAAGGGTAGCTGTCTTTAGATTTGTCATGTGGACACTTGTTTAACATATGTTCTTGCAATAAGAAAAAAACAATCAACGTTTAAAAACGTTAGAAAGCATATGCTTAAATTACATATATTATCAGCTTAAGTCAATCAAAATTATATTCTATTCATTTAAAAAGTTATAGGATAATTAACATGGCTACATTATCAACCACCTTTTTTAGTTGTTTACTTTAGAGAACAATAGTAGGAAATAAATCTATAATGCAAATTAAAAAGGCTTTATATTATTTAAACAAAATAATATAATGCAATTTTCTTTCTTTTCCTTAAAAACAATTTGGTAAAAGTAAACTGAACTCAGCTAAATGTGTATATTTTTAATAATTGCAACATAATAGAGTATGTGAGAATACAATATTCATTTTGCTGCAGAAGAACAGACATTGCATAACAATGAGATTTGCTAATGAAATCAACCATCAACCTGAAATACATATGTATTAAACCAAGACCTCAGTGTCATTTTCTTTTTGCATCACTTGTTCTTTCTTTCATTTTTTCTTGACCTTTTCAGTATCGTTGTCCTTTAGATTTAAGAAATTATCAGTAACACATTGTACTGTATTTTATTCATCACATTTATTTTTAATGTAAATTCCAACTGTTTTGCTTCTATCAGCACTATTAATATACCTTTAAAAAAATCAATGGACTCTACGAGAAGAAAACAAAGGAGGTTTGTTTCTATAGACAACTGTTGGACCAGATCAGAAAAAATTTATAAATATTTGCCATAAATTCCACATGAAAACTTTTCCTGCACGGTGAATCTTTATTTAATAAGAAATACTAAAATAATAATAAATGTATTTTAATGGTATTTTTGTAATAATACAAATTCTCTAGCACTTTCTACTACTGATAATTAAAATATCGCAGGGTCGATATAATAACTATCAATATAAAATCATTCTGTTGGTAATAAAATCATATTTTCCACCAAAATTTTTTATTCTCTTGGTTTACAAATATTGATTACCAATTTCCATTTGTCAAAAACAAGTGATTCTCCGGACCCCAAAATGGCAACCACCCCACCCACCAACAGTGACTCGAGACGCTCCTGACAATCACCTCACGCAGCAGGAGTGCACACGGATTCCCACGGTAGGACCAAGTTCCCAGTATGTGGGGGAGGAGCTAATCCGAAGGGGAGGAAATGGAGCAAGTTTCTTAATCAAATACCCTAAACTGGTCGTGAACCCTCTGAACTGATAGTTCTTAATTTACATGAACTTGGTATAAAGCTCTGGGAATTAATTGCTCACATTAGTGAACTTACAGCTGTTCCTGCGAGTGGCTGCATCTGGCTCGCCACTGTGACGTTTCCCTGAGGGTGGGGCTGGTTGCTCAGCAAAAAATGGTCTTGGGGTCTCAGCCACCACAGTCAGAAAACCAGAATCTACTGCCACGAGATTTGGCCATCTCCCAAAGGGGCTGTGTTGTGCTGGGATTCCCCCCTCCACCTCCTGTCACTGCTGGTGGAGCTGGGGGAGGTAACTCAATGCTGATAACACTTTCCCACAATACGAGAGCTGATTTTCAAGTCCTTTAACATAATCGCTCCCACCAGAGTGCGGAGAGGAGAGCAGGGCAAGTCTCTCAACAGGGATGTGGGGAGAACAGAAAGAGAGAAGTTACCGCCCCCCCCCCCCGCCATCTGCCCTGGGGGATGTGTAGAACTGCGAATTCCCTCTCCAGTTTGCAAAAGTCTCCGATGAGGACCTTCTGCCTGCCTCTCTATACACCTGACTAGGAGTCTGTGAACAGAGCTTGCTGCAGCAGGGCACATCCTTCTCAAGGGGACCATCTGCCTCAGCCTCTGCAAAAGCAACCTGTAACTCTCTAACAAGGCAAGGTCTGATATCAGCCTCAGGAAACTCTGTATAAAAGGGGCAGCATGGGCTTTCCCTTAGCATCTGAACCCTGTGCATAGCCAAGGCTAAGTAGGCCTTGACCTCGCCAGGTGGGCGCCCCCTAGTACTTGCAGCTGAGAACCACATAAGCACTGGCACAATCTGGACCATCCTCCGCGGGTTTCTGTCAACCCCACAGAGCAGCTCTTGGCACTTCTGAAGATCATAAGTCACATAGAGTGGGTCGCCAGTGATCCTGAGGAAGCGAGTTTCAGGCTGGCCACTCTCCTTGGATCAGTCAGAGACCTGCACAACTACACTAGGATCAACAAGACTGTCTAAAGCTTCTGAGCCCCAGGCCCAAGAAATTCTAGAGTGTGGACAGGCAGAAAGTAATCACCTAAGGATTACAGCCCAGGGGGACCTGAAATCTATCCTTGCAAGAAGTGTGAGAAGGCAGGTTCTTATACCCCTTTGCAACAGAAAATTTTGAGGAGATTCTCTAAGAAAAACCAGATCACCAGACTTATCCAAACTGCTTCTCCCCCAACAACCTCAACTGTGAAGAATCCCCAGCTAGATAACAGATTTGAACACATCTCCCCAAGGTACATACTCGCTGACTTGTAGGTAAAAAACTCAGAACTTTCACAACTAATTTTGTGTTGTTTTTTGTGTACCTCTTGGGTTTTTTTTTTCTTTTCTTTTTTAAACAGGGATCCAGCTGGAGTATAATATTTTTAAAGTTTTAACATTACTGTGTTTTTTCAGCTTTACAATTAGTGCTGAACTTGGTGTTGGTGGATGTAAATTTTATCCATGTGTATGTATTGGTGATTGGCTCCTACTTTCTCTATGTCTTCTTGAACCCAGCTACTACCCCTATACCACTGGGTTCCAACCAGGAAAACATTTCATGATAGCAAAATAGCCTCAGCCTCTGGTGAGTGAAGAGAACAATGCCCCATACTAACCTCTTCCTCCCCTGTACTCTGGTAATTCCTAAATATTAGCAGGTTTCTCTCATCCTTACCCAAAGTCTTTACCCCACCCACATCCCATTTCCATAGTTTCCTTATTCCTAATAGAATAACCTACACCCCCCTAATCCCTTGTTCCTCTTTACTCTAAGGCAGGTGTTCTATTATACCTCCCCAATTCACCTCCTTCACTTCCTAGTCATTTCTTCTGCCACTTACAGAGTCCCGGCTATCTGAAAAAAAACAGACTCTCCAAAATGGGTACTTGCTTGCTATCATAATATATTCTGAGAGCCCTCTTAAAGAAAACTGCTACCATTGGTGCTAGTCATAAGTACATCTGATTTAGTCGAAACGGAATAGTATCTGCACCTATAGGCTCTGAAGTTCTCACAGAATGGTCTGGCATCTTTAGGTCTGTCTTGACCAAATAGCTCCCGATCACAACGAAGCAAAGCCATAATAAGCTACAATTACTCCACCAACAGTAACAAGGTTGAACTGCAAGACACACTCTCTGATTCTGAAAATGGGGAAAAGGGAAAATAACTCTCCTCCTCAACCCCACATCTCTCCACCCAAGGATCCCATAGCTGGGTCCCTAAATGAAAACCAAAGATATTGTGTCAGCATTATAATTAGTAACTCAATCAAAGAGTTGAGAGAAGAAATAAGGAAAGAGACCAGAGAACAATTTCAAGAGATGAGAGACAACTTTTACAAGGAAATAAGGGAGGAATTCCATGAGATGAAAGATCAACTACACAAAGAAATAGACATTCTGAAAAGAGATGTACAGAGCTATCAGGATTGAAAAACACAGTTAAACAAATCAAATCTTCACTGGAAGATACCAACAGAGTATACTCCACTGAAAATAGAACTTCAGCTCTTGAAGAACAAACATCGGAAAATGAAAATCGGCTAAGCAACGTTGAATTCAAAGAAGATAAACAAGATAAGCAACTTATAATACATAATCAGAACTTCCAAATAATATTTGATGAGATGAGGCATAATAATCTGAGAATCACTGGCCTGGAGGAAAACTCCAAACAGCAAACAAGAGGCATTAAGAACCTTTTAAGCGACATCATAAGTGAGAACTTCCCTCATCTTACAATTAATCCGGAATATAATATCCAAGATACTTATAGAACACCAATCAGGCCTAATCAAACAAGAAATTCACCAAGACATATCATATACAAAATGAATAACAGAGAAATTAAAGAGAGAATTCTAAAAGCAGCTAGAGAAAAGCCCCAAATCACATTCAGAGGCAAACCAATTTGGATCACTATGGATTTTTCAGAACAAACAATGAAGGTCAGAAGAGCTTGGAACAATATCTTTCAAGTGTTGAAAAATAACAACTTCAACCCAAAGATAATAAACCCTGCAAAACTCAGCTTTAAAAGTGATGGGGAAATTAAATACTTCAATGATAAACTCAAGTTAGCAAGATATACGAACACAAATCCTGCAATACAGAATATTCTCAAGGATGTTCTCCATTCAGAAGAAAACACCAATGATACCCTAAATCCTTAAACAAGGGCAGGTCAATAATCATATTATACACAAATTGACTTCCAAGATGACTCAAAACTCTGTAATTGTTACAAAGTCTGAGACTCAGCCTCCCATATCCATTCTAACTTTGAATGTGAAGGTCTCAATGCCCAAATTAAAAGACACAGACTGGCCCACTGGATCAAAAAACAAAATCCAACAATATGTTGCCTGCAAGAGACACATTTGACATTCAAAAACAGACATAGGCTGAAAGTGAAAGGATAGCATATTGTCTACCAGGCCTGCGCACCAAAGAAGCAAGCTGACATGGAGATTCTAATTTCTAACAAAATTAATTGCTGGCTAAAACTAGTCAGAAAGGACAAAGAGGGTCACTTTATCATACTAAAAGGGACAGTCCATCAAGAAGATATAATGATAATTAATACTATGCCCCAATTACAACCCCCCCATATATATGGAAAAAATACAGAAGGACATTAATCCCCTCATTGATCTCAACACAATAATTATGGAGGGGCTTCCACACACCACTATCAACTCTAGACAGATCATCAAAACAAAAAATCAATAAAGACATCTCCAATCTGAACAACTCTATTAATCAATCAGGCTTAACAGACATCTATAGAATATTCCATCCTAAGACAGCTGAATTTACCTTCTTGTCAGAGGCTCATGGATCCTTCTCTAAAATAAACCATATCCTAGTTCATCAGGATAATCTCAACAAATATAAAAAAGTGGATATAATCCCATGTATTCTGTCAGATCATAATGCTATGATCTTAGCAATCAACAACAAGAGAAACAACAAGAAGAAACTACTCAAATATTTGGACATTGAATAATTCCCTCTTAAAAGAAGGATGGGTAAAAGAGGAAATGAGAGCAGAAATTAAGAAGTTCTTGGAATTGAATGAGAATGAGGAAACAACATACCAAAACCTCTGGGACAGTATGAAGGTATTCTTAAGAGGTAAATTTATAGCACTGAGTGCATACATCAAAAAATCTACAAAGAGACCAGATAAATAGAATAGCCTTATGCTTCAACTCATATGACTACAAAAAAGAGGAACAGAACAATCCAACCCAAAGGTAACAGAAGACAGGAAATTACCAAAATCAGAGCTGAAATCAACGAAATTGAGAAAAACAATACAAACTATTAACAAAACCAAGAGTTGGTTCTTTGAGTTAACAAAATAGACAGACCCCTGGCCAACCTCACCAAAAGGAAGAACGAAATGAAGCAAATCAACAAAATCAGAGACGAAAATGGGGATATCACCACAGACTCATCCAAGATACAGAAGATTATCAAAACCTATTTTGAAAATTTGTACTCTGCCAAGTTTGATAACCTGGAGGACATGGACAGGTTCTTGGACATATTCGACACCCCCTCTTGAACACAAGAGGACATTGAAAATCTAAAGCAACCTATCACAGATAGTGAAATTGAAGCAGCAATCAAAGCTCTCCCAAAAAAGAAAAGCCCAGGTCTGGATGGATATGTGGCAGAATTCTACTAAGCCTTCACAGCAGAACTAACACTGATCCTCTACAAGCTCTTCCAGGAAATTGATAGAGAAGGAACACTCCCAAACACCTTTTATGAAGCAAGTATTACACTGATTCCAAAACCCAACAAAGACATGTCAAGAAAAGAAAATGACAGACCAATTTCCCTGATGAACACTGATGCAAAAATCCTAAATGAAATTTTACCTAATCGGATACGAAAGCACATTAAAATGATAATACATCATGATCAAGTGGGCTTCATTCCAGGAAAACAACGCTAGTTCAACATACGCAAATCAATAAATGTAATTCACCACTTAAACAGAATTAAAAATAAAAATCATATAATCATCTCAATTGACAAAGAAAATGCCTTTGATAAAATTCAACATCACTCTGTGCTCAAAACTCTGGAAAAGATAGGGATCAAGAGAAGATACTTTAAGTATGTCAGATACATTTACGACAGACCCATAGCCAACATTATCCTCAATGGAGAAAAACTGAAAGCATTTCCACTGAATTCAGGAACAAGACAAGGTTGTCCACTTTCACCACTCTTGTTCAATATAGTCCTTGAAACCCTTGCCAGAGCTATCAGGCAAGACAAGGAAATCAAAGGAATTCGTATAGGTAAAGAGGAAGTTAAGTTGTTTGTCTCTATTTGCTGATGACATGATTCTATACCTAAGACCCAATAAGCTCAACCAGAAAACTTTTAGAGCTTATAGGCAATTTCAGCAAAGTGGCTGGTTATAAGATCAACACGAGTAAATCACTAGCTTTCCTTTAGTCCAGCAACAAGTCTGTGGAAGAAGAAATCAGGAAATCTCTCCCATTCACCATCTCTTCCAAAAAAGTAAAATACTTGGGCATTAACCTTACAAAGGATATTAAGGACCTCTACAAAGAAAACTATCAAACACTAAAAAAAGAAATTACAGAAGACCTGAGTAGATGGAGAAACATTCCATTCTCATTTTTAGGCAGAATCAATATAATAAAGATGGCCATTCTACCCAAAGCCCTCACAGATTTAATGCAATCCCCATTGAGATACCTATGACATTCTTCACAGATATAGAAAAAGCAATTCTCAGGTTCGTATGAAATAACAAAAGACCCAGATTAGCCAAAACATTACTCTACAGGAAGGAAGAAGTAGGGGGTATTTCAATCCCTTACCTGAAATTATATTACAGAGCTGTAGTAGCAAAAACAGTATGGTATTGGTATCAAAACAGAACCGAAGACCAGTGAAACAGAATAGAAGATCCTGAAACAAACCCCCATATATTTAACTATTTGATATTTGATAAAGGGGGCAAAAGCACAGTGTGGAAAAAAGACAGCCTGTTCAACAAATGGTGTTGGACAAACTGGACAGCCATGTGTAGACAACTGAAGCCGGATCCTAACCTTTCACCCTGCACAAAATTAAATCAAAATGGTTCAAAGATCTGGATATTAAGCCAACAACTTTAAACTTACTAGAAAAAGAAATAGGGTCAAGACTACAGGACATAGGGGTCGGCAGCATCTTAATAAAACTCCCATGGCTCAAGCAGTAAAATCAAGAATAAATGAATGGGATGCAATTAAACTACAAAGCTTTTGCATAGCTAAAGAGTTAGTCAAAAGTGTCAAGAGAGAACCTACAGAATGGGAGAAAATTTTTGCCTGCTACACCTCGGACAGAGGGCTAATATCCAGAATATACAAAGAACTAAAAAACTAAACACCAAACTCACAAATAATCCAATCAATAAATGGGCTAAGGATCTTAAAAGAAACTTCTCACCAGAGGAAGTCCAGAAAGCCCATAAGTATATGAGAAAATGCTCTACATCATTAGTTATAAGGGAAATGCAAATCAAAACTTCAATGAGATACCACCTCACTCCTGTTAGAGTGGCAAAAATGAAAAATTCTAACAACAGATGCTGGAGGGGCTGTGGGAAAAGAGGAACACTGTCACATTGCTGGTGGGACTGCAAACTGGTTCAGCCACTCTGGAAAGCAGTGTGGAGACTCCTCAAAAAATTAAGGATGGAACCACCTTATGACCCAGCTATCCCACTCCTTGGGGATTTTCCCAAAAGACTTAGAAACAGCATATTATAGCGATGTGACTTCCACAATGTTTACAGCAGCTCAATTTACTATAGCTAGACTATGGAACCAACCCAGATGTCCCTCACTTGACAAGTGGATACAAAAACTTTGGTACATATATACAATGGACTACTACTTGGCCATTAGAGAAGACAATATTATGGCCTTTGAAATCAAATGGATGGAGTCGGAAAGAATTATGCTAAGTGAAGTATCCCAGTCTCAGAGACCCAAGGGCCGAATGGTTTCTGTCATCTGTGGAAGCTAGAATACAGATGCTATTCTAGCATCTGTGGAAGCTAGAATAGAAGCAGTATGTTAGATGGCTAAGCTAATAATAACTTCAAATTGTATGATTCTTAATGCAACAGGTGGATGACTCTCTAGGATACCTGGGGGCGTAGGGTAGGGGACCGGCTGGGGGGAAGGCTTAGGAAGAATATCTAGGAGACTGGAGAGTGGGAATATGGGGGAATCATCTTAGAAGGAGATCTCTGTCCTCCAAGATATATTCATTTAACTCAGGGGTTCTTCTGGGGGAAACAGCAACATGGGGAACCCAAGCTGGGCATCCATGATATGGCATTAGCCCTGGATAACTAAGCATAAATACATTTGTTGTTGAATGGTTGATAATGTTTCCCCCTCAATTGTAACTCCATATTCATCTAATTAAAAAAAAAAGTTTCTAAGAAAAAAAGTGATTCTGAATACTTTCTAAAAAATTATGACCTACTTATAATTTTTGTAAAAACACAAAATGTGAAAGTATTTGATATTATTTATATTAAAGTTAAGTATTAATATCCCCCAATCAATTTATCTGTTTGAATATAAGCTATTTAAGTACATGGCTAAGGGTCCTATTGGCTTTCCATTTACACATTAGGTTTCCAGTTCACCTGTCCTACAGATAAAATGAACAGCCTAACCTCAGCAGTGTATAATTGCAACTAACTCATGATAATAACAACTTTATGAAAGAAAAATAGTACTTATACCAACTAAACCAAACAGAAGATTAAATTTTTATTTTTATTTTATAATACATTAATATTTTAAAACAATATCATGATAAAATAATAAAAGACTATGTGAACTCTAGTTCTGTCATAAAGTAAAACAAGCAATTAAATGTTCCTTATTATTTTAAACTCTCTGGGGTTGGAGGGCTGGGTTAGTGGTTGGTTGGAGCGCTTGACTGGCATGTGTGAGGACACAGGTTCAAACCTCAGCACCACATACACAGCTCAGTGTTGGAGAAACAAAGCCAGATGAAAAACTAAAGTTGATTCTTTCTCTTACTCTTACTCTCTCCCTCTCTCTTCTTAAAAGCAAGTAAATAAATAAACAAATAAACTCTGAAAGTTGCTACTGGCAGTGTCATAGCTGTCAAGGTTATTATAAAAGTCTAGGGGCTGGAGGTGTAGCTCAGAGGGAGCACTTGCCTAATGTGCATGAGACTCTAGGTTCAACCTGGTATTGCATAAATGAATAAATGAATGAATCAATGGAAATATTGGAGGATGACTTTAGCAAATAATCACATAACCCCACAGAAATCATTAATCCACAATCCATGTATTTCTCTAAATCTCAGAAACTTCTATTAAAATGGCAAAATGGAAATCAGGCTATAGACAGACAGTTTAAATAAATGTCTACAGTAATACCAAAAACCTACTTTTATTAGGGCAAAGGATGCTATCCTAGCATTGGAAGGTCATCTAGATTCTTGCTATTCAAAGTGACACACCAGCAATACTGAAATTATTTATTAAAAATGCAAAATCTCAGGCCCCAGTCCAGACCTACTCAATCAGAATCTTCTTTTGCACATTAAAGTTTAAGAAGATGCAAATTAAAAATTCTTCACTGTATCCAATAATCTATACACCAGTTCTAGTAATCTCTAATATTCTTAACTTCTCAAAAATTGATGTTAAAACACAAAATCTTCAATGGGCACAGTGGCACACATACTTGTAATACCAGCAACACAGAAGGCTGAGATAGGAAGATTCCAAGTTCAGGGCCATCCTAGGCAATTTAGTGAGACCTGTTGCAAAATAAAGAGAACTGGGGAAGTAGTTCAGTGGTAAAGTGCTGAGAGTTCCCTCTTCAGTACTAGGAAAAGCAATAATAACAACAGAATATTCAGCAAATAAACAATTTATGTATTGTATCTGAAGTCCATTGTCTACTGTTTTCCTCATTTAAATTCTTGTTCATATGGACTACTGATTTGAAATTAGTAGTGATACAAGGGCTGGAATGATAACTTTTTCTTAAGAGATTAGAAAATAATAAATAGTTAAAACCGAAGTATTTATGCTATCTTAGCATAAATTTAAAATTACTTTAGTGTTAAGAGTTCTTTCTTCAAACAAAATCTTGTGAAAAAAATCAGCATAGTAGAAAGCAAACAAAGAGCTGCTCTCTGGGATTAAGGAGGCACCCAGCAACTGCCAAGGTACCTCAAGAGATCCAGCCAAGTCAAGGGAGTAGTGCTTGCTTATAGTTCCATAGTTCCAGCTTCTTGGGAAGTTGATACAAGATCACTTGATCCTAAGAGTCCAAGACCAGTCTAAGGAATATACTGAGATCCCCAACTCAAAAATAAAAGGGAAGAAAAAACATATATACAGAACAAACAGCTTGTATGGTTTCTCAAAATATAGTCTGATTTGAGAAAAGGGAACTTAAGAGTCTAAAAACAAACAGAAAAGCTATAACACTAATCACATTTACTAAGTGTTTATTCTGTAGTGTTTTAAATTAAGAACACCAAATTAAAACTATGTAATTATTTTTCTAATTCAAATTATTTTCTTCTAAATAGGTCCAAATGATGAACTTGGATTTAATTAATAAAATGTTTTCTTCAGCTAAATTACTTTAATTATGAAATATGAAGCCTATGATAAGTGCTACAAGAGTAATAACAAAAGAACAGACAAGGGTATTCTACTCAGTATCTTGGAAGGATAACACAAATTCATGGAACATACTAAAAGCCCTAAGAGTGGTATAAATAAAGTATAATGGGAGCAAAAAGGAACTTCAGATGTCAGAAAAGGGGCTGGAGCGGAGGCTCAGCAGTTATGGCACTTGCCCAGCATGAACAAGTACACGGGTTGAAACCCCAGCTCCCAAGTACACAATGAAGTGTCAGAGCAATGAAAGCCACTTAAAAAAAGACATCAGAAAAGGTTTCATGAAAAGGTGACATCTAAAGTAAGCCTTGAAAAGCATGTAGGTGTTTTTTTGTTTGTTTGTTTTTGAGACAGGGTCTCAGTGAGTTGCCTAGGGTCTTTTGTTTTGTTTTGTTTTTTTAAATAGAGGGGGAGAGAGAGAGAGAGAGAGAAAGAATTAATTTTATTTAGTTTTTCATGTGACTTTTGTTGCTCCAAGACTTTGATGAGTATGTGGTGCTGGGATTTGAACCTGCTTCCTCGCACATGCCAGGCAAGAGCCATAACTGCCGAGCCACTGCTCCAGCCCAGCATGTAGGTGTTTGAATGGAAAAGATGGCTAAATGGAACAACTATGGAAATATACATCCCAAGTGGAGGAAAAACATATAGGCTAAGGATCAGAGGCTGAAAAACACTGAATATATTCAGAGATTAGCTTGAAGTGGTATGGAAGTTTGCTCATAACAAGAATCATGATTTGTACCTATAAAACAACTGTCATTATACTTGCATATAAGAGCTCATTAAATATCTATTATTTGAATAAATCAGTCAACAAATAAAAATAATATAGTCTGGCAAGTATATGGAGCATATGTAAAAACTAGTGGGAGGAAAATATGACTAAAAAGGTAGTAAATTTTGCACCTTGTTAGAAATGACCTTGAAATCCACGTAAAGGTTTGCAAATGTAATGCTGCAACAATGGTAAATTACTTATATTAGAAATAATGATCCAGCAGTTTCAATTGGGATGAATTGGAACAGGAAGAGATTTCTAATAGGGATGTTGCAATATTTGGTCTACTGAGATAGTTTAAGTAAGAGCAAGCTTTTGTACTAACATTGTGGCAGAAGTCACAAATGGGATTAATATAAAAGCTGTGGAAGCCAAGATGAATTACAATTGTTTTCATTCCTTGGCTGGTCAAAGTAGAAAAGAAGTAAAGTATATTGTAGAAGTAAAATCTATGAGACATCATAGCAGGTTCTATACAGTTGGTGTAGAAAGTAAAAAACAAATGCCAAGCTTGCTAAGAAATCCTTTTTGCACTGGTGGTATAAAGTGGTACAATAATTGTATAAGATATTAGGTAATATATATGGTAAAGTCAAAACTGCACATGGCCTATATATAATAGTAATTCCACTCCTGGATATCCAACCCAGAAATATTCCAATGCACATGTATAAGAAGTGATGTATAAGGATGTAAATTGGGGGCTAGGTAGGGATAAAGCTTAGTGGCATAGCACTTGCCTAGCAAACATGAGGCCCTGGATTTGATTCCCAGCACCATTAAAAACAAACAAACTAACAAAAACCCCTGGAAATATCAGAGAAAGAGTAAATAAAACTATTGTGACATATTTTTATAACAGAATACTATGTAACAATTAACACATATTAACATGGATGTGTTTTTTTTTTTTAAAAGAGGGACAGTGAAAGAGAGAGAGAGAGAATCAATCAATTCTATTTAGTTTTTCAAGTGGCTTTCATTGCTGGAACACTTTGTTGTGTATGTGGTGCTGGAGTTTGAACCCGAATACTTGCACATGCCAGGCAGGCACCGTAACCGCTGAGGCACCGCTCCAGCTCCCATGGAGCCAATACAACTTGAGGGAGGTATGTGAAGGTTTTGTTTGTATTTCTGCTTATCATTTTATTTAGGGGAGGACAATTCTATAGATAACAATAGAGTACATCAGTGAAGAGGGAAAAAATGGATGTGTCTTATGGAAGATCAATGAAAAAAAATCTCTGAAGAAGGCAGATGATGATGAAAATCAAAAAGCACGAATAAAGTTTAAGTTTAGTAAGGAAGTGAGATTTTTTTTCTTTTCACAAAAATGGAAGGGGAGATAGAAAGGAAAAATTAAATAATACCCTTTTCCCATTTTTATTTTAAAATGATTATGTTTCTAGAGGAAGGTAACAGAATTGGACAATGAAGTCTTGTGTATCTATCACCTATCACCCACTTTTCCCAATGGTTATACCTTATATACTGTTGTGGCTACAATATAAAAACCAGGAAAGTAAGTACAAATGTGTATGATTTCATGTAGTTTCATGTTACATTCCTGTACCCAACACTACAATCAAGATGACATCACCAGAAAGATGGCTCTCATGCTACTCCTTTATAGTCACATACAAGCACCTCTCCTCCACCATCTCTAATTCTTAAGTATGTGTTCAGGTTTGTTTGTTTTTTTTAATAAACTACCAAACTACTTTTCAGGGTGGCTGTGCCATTTTAAATTCCCACCAGCAAGGTACTGGAGTCCAATTTCTCCACATCCTTGCCAGGATTAGGTATTGTGATTTATTTTGTTTATTTGTTTTATCTATTCTGACAGGTATGTAATGAACTATTTCTTTATGGCTAGTGGTGCTAAACATCTTTTCATGAACTCATCTCACATCTATATATCCTAGTTAATGAAGTGGTTCTTCACATCTTTTGTACATTTTTCTACTTTGACTGTTTGTATTGAGTTTTGAGAGTTTTTTTAAATATATATCCTAAATATGAGTCTTTGCCAGATAGGTGGTTTTCAATAATTTCCTTCTAGTATGTAGCTTGTCCTTTCTTTATCTTAACAGGTTTTTTTTTTTTTGAGAGAGAGAGAGAGAGAAAGGGACAGTTAGAGAGAAAGAGAGAATCAATTTTATTTAGTTTTTCATATGGGTTTCATTGCTTCAACACTCTGTTGTATATGTGGTGCTGGAGTTTGAATCCGTATCCTTGCGCATGCCAGGCAAGCACTGTAACCAATCAGCCACCTCACTAGCCCCCTTAACAGGGTCTTCTGCAAAGCAAATACTTACTTACTAATATTTTTCCTTGTATAGATTATGTTTTTGAGTCCAGGTGTGGTGGCACATGCTTGTAATCCCAGTGACCCAGGAGGTTAAGGCAGGAGGATTGCAAGGTCAAAGCAAAGCCAGCCTCAGCAACTTTGCTAATTCCTAAGCAACTCTGCAAAACCCTGTCTCAAAATAAAATGTAGAGTTGGAGTGGTAGCTCAGTGGTTAAAGCACTTGCCTCACATGCGCAGGGATGCAGGTTCAAACCCCAGCACCACGTACCCAACGAAGTGTCAGAGCAACGAAAGCCAAACGAAAAACTAAATAAAACTGATTCTCTGTCTTCATCTCTTTATCTCACTGTCCCTCTCTCTGCCTTTAAAAAAATAAAATAAAATAAATAAAATATAAAAAGGGCTGGGGATGTGACTAATGGTTTAGTGGTAAAGTGCCTCAGGTTCAATCCCTGGTATCTCTCGCTCACACACCAAAAAAAAAAAAAAAAAAAAAAAAAACCAACCAGAAAACAGATTATGTTTTTTCTTGTGTAATACATAAGAACTCTTCAAGTTTGGTTTTATAGATTTTTCTACTTTGGTCCAAAAATTTTATATTTAAATCTATTAACAGAACTAGAGAAAAAGAGAAATTGATATTTTCAACTACTTAGTCAAGTTAACTTTAACCTTTATTGGGTATTCACTTAACCTATTAGGAACTTAACATAGTTACCAGGTGTAAGATATCAAGATTGGGAAAAATACATATTTTTATTTGATTTTTAAAGTGTTTTGATACATTTATGAGTATACCCAAGAAGATGAGAGTAATCTTATACAAGGTTACATCTGCTCTAACCTTTAAGAATGGAAAATTAGGCTACTCACAGAAGCAGGCTATGTCAGGAAGAGGTAACAGCAATGAATAAAGGCAAAAGGACTGTACATCCATTACCTGCTTTAAGAAAGTGTAAGTAGTTTTAAGTTTGGAGAGCATTTTAAGTTGGAGAGCAATAAGTATGAGAGATTGAAACATAATTTTAGATGTAGGCAGGGGACAGACTGTGAAAGATTTCATGTGTCCTGTAAATGAGATTAATTCTGTAGTGATTGAAAGCTAGTAAAGGATTTAAGTATGTGAATAACCTAGTTAGATTTGTAATGTCAATTACATTGTCAATGAGGATGATGAACACAGACTAGAGGCAGAGAAACCAGTTAGTCAACTGCTGTGATAACCCAGGTGAGACATGATACAAACCTACATTAAGATTTAGGCATCATGAATACAGAAAAAAAAATAGATTTGAGAAATATTTAGAGAGGGGAAGGGAAAAATGGAATCTTTATTGAAAAGGCAGACAGGAAGTGGTACTGCCTTAAGGAAAGGAGAACAGTTATGGAATAGCTATTGTGGAAAATCATTTTATTAACCTATAGTTAACCTACATGACTGTCTACTACAGCATTTGCCAATGCATGAAAAATGCTAGTTCCATAAAATGCTTGAAGGAAAGGACAAATAAGTTGGAGATGCACAAAACATATTATTAACACATTATAAGATGCTTGGAAACAGTTGTTAAAACAAAACCTGTTTAACTTTGCTTAACAATAATCTTATCTTTTCCAAATTCATTTAACAATAGAACCTTCTTTTCATTTAATATTCCATATAACCAATGTTCTATCAAAACTACTTTGGGTACCATTGATTTGACATGGGCTTTAGTTAAGCTTAGATAGCACAGTTTTTACAATCTTCTCTCAAAAAAGACTTAAAATGCTGGTTATATGAAATCTCTGTGGCTTCATTTATATCTCTTGCTCATCATTTAGACAACTCCACTTCCGCCATGCTGGTTTCCTTACCATTCTTGTAATATGCCAAACACAATCTCCCTTCAGTGTGCCATATTTACTCTTTTCTTGGAAAAAGAGTCCCCACTCAAATATCTGCATGACTGCTCTCTACTTTTATAAGATCTCAGTTAAACTGTAATATTATTAGAGAGGCCTTTGATGACAACTCTATAACAAATGGTAACTTACACCCCTGGCACTCATGACCCTTAATTTGCTTTACTTTTCTTCATTACTGTTGGTTGCCATGTTATATAGTAAATATTTGCTTATTTGTCTCTTTCACCTATAGAAGGCAAGCCCTGTGAGTGTACGCTTTATTTTTTCCATTACACTATCCCTAACACTTGTGTGTAAATAGGAACTTAGTAATTAATTGATAAATAATTTTATGATCATGAGTAAAACTATATCCAATTAATTTATTTCATATTACAGTGGATAATAGGTGAAATTAAAAAATCAACACATTCATCTATAAGGTAATTTCATTTAGAATGTGGTTCATATTTTTCATGTCCAAATCTACATAAAATCTGATCAGTTGTTTTTGTTAACAATTATAAAAACAGGGGGCTGGAGAGGTAGCTTGGCGGTTACGACGCTTGCCCAGCATGCACAAGTACACAGGTTCAAACCCCAGCACCCATGTACACAACTAAGTGTCTGAGCAAAGAGAGCCATGTGAAAAACTCAATAAAAATTGATTTTCTCTGTCTCTATCTCTCTTTCTCACTATCCTCAAAAAAAATTATAAAAACAAAAATTGAGTGCAGAATGTTGAAAGCTTTTGGCTCTAACTTTTCAAATTTTTCTCTTAATCAAAAACAACTATAAAATTTCATATAATTTTATCTATAGAAAATACAGACAGCATTTTAGCATAATTATTGTTATAAATTTCTTTAACTGGCAAAAGACTACGAAGTACTGAATGTAGCAACTTTCACACTCTAAAGTGAAATGTCATTTTCTTCAATGCTATAGCGATTCCTTTCTATAACTTTAACAATTGTCAAGTGCTATAGCAGATTTTAGCTTACATTTCTAATTTTAGCTATAACATTTTTCTTAAGTATGTGTCAGCTGTTCAACTGAATATACATGACAACATTCTCTCATAGGTACATATAATCCTCTAAAAACAAATTCTCACTGGTAAGTCTAAAATTTTTCAAAATATCTCATTATACAATCTGTATTTCCTTAAATATGAAAAGCACTATTTCCTTACAAAAAAAGAAAAAATTCTTAAGTCAATAAGTACATACAAATGTTCCTCAACTCATAGTGGAATTATGCTGCAATATACCATTGTGAGTGCAAAATGCCACGAGTAGAAAATGATTTTAATATACCTAACCTACCAAACATCACTGCTTAGCAAAACAATATACCTTACAATACTGCTTTTTTACCCTCACGATGGCATGGACTGGTAGCTGTGGCTTACTTCCAGCTGTTCAGCATCAAGATAGTACCTTACCATATTATTGATGGCCCAGGAAAAGATCAACATTCAGTTTCTACTGAATGCATATTACTCTCATACCACTGTAAAGTTGAAAAACCATAACTTAAATCACTAAGTCATATTATCCATATACTTCAACTGGTTAAGATTCATATAACAGGGACTGGAGTGGTGGCTCAGCGGTTTCGGTGCTTGCCTGGCAAGCACGAGGACCCGGGTTCAAACCCCAGCACCACATACACAACTGAGTATTAGAGCAACTAAGGCCATGTGAAAAACTAAATAAAGTTGTTTCTCTCTTTCTCTGTCTCTCTCACTGTCCCTCTCTCTTAAAAAAAAAAAAAAGATTCATATAACAGATATTTATTAGGGAATAAAAACATAGTTTGGGCTTGTGTAACTTTATAATCCTGGTAATAAATTCTCCAACAAAACAAATTTTTTTAAAAAAGAGAGGGACAGTGAGAGAAAAACAGAATCAATTTTTTATTTAGCTTTTGTTGCTCTGACAGTTGTGTACATGGTGCAGGGGTTCGAACCTGCAACCTCACACATGCCAGGTAAGTGCTACAACTGCTGAGCCACTGTTTCAGCCCAACAAAAATTTTCTATACACCACTCTACTAATATCAGATTAAAACAAAAGCCTGAATTCTTTCTAATAAAATTATCATAATTACAAAGTAAATGAAAGTCTAAAATTATCTAATCTCATTATGCAGGGATCACTGGTGAGTAGGTATATTGAGTAGTATTCTAAGTCGTATTTAAAGTTACTTTACCTTCAAAAGGAAAGATATTTTGTAAGCATAAAAAGTCGTAATACAAAAATCATGAACTAGCTAAGTGGTTGTGATTAACTCATAGACTCTGAGTCTTGGTCTCTTCATCTGTAAAATAAGTTGATTGTTTTAGGACTTTTTACACACCTTCAAGCTTTAATATTCTGTAATTATAAAACACATTTTTTTTAAACTTTGTGAAGTACTTTTACTCCTGTAAATCAACAAAGACATATTTCTAATACCAAGAAATACAGGTTCCTTTAAAAGCTTACTTCGTTGAAAAGTAGATGATCAAACTATTTATGTTTCTTCATAATGAACACTTCAATTTCTACTAAAATGTGATAACTATTATTTATCTACTTTAGGTGAATAAAAGCTGAGGATCATTTATTAGAGCACAGAAAAGACTCCTGAATACTAGGTCACAGACTATATGCTGAGCTGCTAGCAAAACATCTATGTGCTCCAAAGCTACCATTTTTCTTCCTTGACAAAGACTCCATTTGCCACTGAGCCATTTACACCTTCCAAATCAGAATATCAATGATTTCCAACCATTCTGCAAGCCTGTTTTCACCTTGAAATCACCTCTGTAATACATCTACAGGAGATGATACATATATCCCCAGCTACAAACATGAAGCCCATGTTTCATTCATCTGATAGATATTTAAGCTGCCCTCTAATGTACCATTTTTATTGATGCTAGGTTGCAAAAGAACTTTAAAGTCTATATATTTCCTATAATTCCTGAATCAAAATTCAGTTTCTTCAGAAGGCCATGTCATTCTCACACCACTACAAAGTTGAAAAAGATGCTTTACTTACATATTTTAAACCAGACATATTCATAAAACTGTAAAACCTAAAAGCCTGTACAAGATAGATAGTTTTAAATAGTGGCTTAATAACTAAGACAACAAAATCTTACCTTATTTCCATTTAATACAATCTGCTACAAAAATTATTCTTTGGAAATGCTGAGAATCTAACCCAGGGCCTCACAGATGCTAGATAAGTGCTCTACCATTAAGCTACATTCCCAACCCTTAAAAATTTATTATTTTTAATAAAACATTTTATTCTCTTAGAAATCAAAACATTAAAACAATGAAGAAATGATAAACTTTCTAATTTCATACTCTAGTCAGTGTTCTTTTTTTTT
This sequence comes from Aplodontia rufa, assembly GCA_004027875.1. Classification (NCBI taxonomy): domain Eukaryota; kingdom Metazoa; phylum Chordata; class Mammalia; order Rodentia; family Aplodontiidae; genus Aplodontia; species Aplodontia rufa. Next base: position 45,947 of record PVKS010006423.1, read on the forward strand.
TTTTTAGTTGAATATGGACTTACAATTGAGGGGGAATCAATATCAAACAATCAAGAACAAATGTATATTCACAAAATTAGCCAAGGCTGATGCCATTCCATGGTTTCCCCCTTTGGGTTCCCCATGGTTCTATGTTTCCCCCAAATGAGCCCCTGTGTTAAATGGACTTCTTGTGAAGGAAGGTTGGAGATTTCCTTCTGAGTTGATTCTACCATACTCCTTCCCTCGAGTCTCCTAGATATCCTTCCTAATCCCTTCCCCCTCCCTACCCCCCTCCCTAGGTCTCCAGGTATCCTAGGCAAGATGCCCCCTGTTTGTGTAAAAATTTATACATTTTGAGGTTATTATTAGCTTAGCCATCAAACATACTATTTCCGGTTGTATTCTAGCTTCCACAGATGAGAGAAAACATTCAGCCCTTGAGTCTCTGAGACTGGGATACTTAGCATAATTTTTTCCATCTCCATCCATTTGGTTGCAAAAGCCATGATATCATTTTCTCTAATGGCCAACTAGTATTCCACAGTACGTATATACCAAAGTTTTTGAATCCACTCGTCTAGTGAGGGGCACCTGGGTTGGTTCCATAGTCTAACTATAGTAAAATGAGCTGCTATAAACATTGATGAAACTGTATCTCTATCATAAACTGATTCTAACTCTTTTGGGAGTGGGATAGCTGGGTCATAAGGTGGTTCCAGCCCTAATTTTTTGAGGATTCTCCACACTGCTTTCCAGAGTGGCTGAACCAGTTTGCAGTCCCACCAGCAATGTGACAGTGTTCCTCTTTTCCCACAGCCCCTCCAGCATCTTTCGTTGTTTATATTCTTCATTTTTGCCACTCTAACAGGAGTGAGGTGGAATCTCATTGAAGTTTTGATTTGCATTTCCCTTATAGCTAATGATGAGCATTTTCTCATATACTTATGGGCTTTCTGGACTTCCTCTGGTGAGAAGTTTCTTTTAAGATCCTTAGCCCATTTATTGATTGGATTATTTGTGAGTTTGGTGTTTAGTTTTTATACTTCTTTGTATATTCTGGATATTAGCCCTCTGTCCGAGGTGTAGCAGGCAAAAATTTTCTCCCATTCTGCAGGTTCTCTCTTGACACTTTTGAATAACTCTTTAGCTGTGCAAAAGCTTTGTAGTTTAATTGCATCCCATCATTTATTCTTGACTTTACTGTTTGAGCCATGGGAGTTTTGTTTAGGAAGGCGCCGCTGACACCTATGTCCTGCAGTGTTGATCCTACTTCTTGTTCAAGTAAATTTAAAGTTGTTGGCTTAATATCCAGATCTTTGAACCATTTTGATTTATTTTTTGTGCAGGGCGAAAGGTAAGGATCCAGTTTCAGTTTCTACACATGGCTGTCCAATTTGTCCAACACCATTTGTTGAACAGGCTGTCTTTTTTCCACACTATGTTTTTGCCCCCTTTATCAAATATCAGATAGTTAAAAGTACAGGGGTTCATCTCAGAATCCTCTATTCTATTCCATTGGTCTTCAGTTCTGTTTTGATACCAATACCATGCTGTTTTTGTTACTATGCCCTGTAGTATAATTTCAGGTCAGGGATTGAGATACCCCCTACTTCTTCCTTCCTGTAGAGTAATGTTTTGGCTAATCTGGGTCTTTTGTTATTTCATACGAACCTGAGAATTGCTTTTTCTATATCTGTGAAGAATGACACTGGTATCTTGATGAGGACTGCATTAAATCTGTAGAGGGCTTTGGGTAGAATGGCCATTTTTATTATATTAATTTTGCCTAACCATGAGAATGGAATGTTTTTCCATCTACTTGGATTTTCTGCAATTTCTTTTTTTAGTGTTTGATAGTTTTTGTTGTAGAGGTCCTTAATATCCTTTGTAAGGTTGATGCCCAAGTATTTTACTTTTTTGGAAGAGATGGTGAATGGGAGAGATTTCCTGATTTCTTCTTCCACAGACTTGTTGCTGGAGTAAAGGAAAGCTAGGGATTTACTGGTGTTGATCTTATAGCCAGCCACTTTGCTAAAATCACCTATAAGCTCTAAAAGTTTTCTGGTCGAGCTTACTGGGTCTTGTAGGTATAGAATCATGTCATCAGCACATAGAGACAACTTGCTAGTCAGTGTTCTTAGCATTGTAAAAAGTGAAATCTACTTCCCTGGTTGTAAAAAATACAACTAAAGAATTTCCCAATTATATTGTTATTTACCACTAATTTTGTTTAAAAAGCTTTAAAAACAGATGTTAACTACTAAGAACTATTAAAAACATAACTTCCATACCTTTTAAACAAAAGCAATGTAACAATCCTTGGCCACTATCTGTAGAAATGGAAATAAATTTTTTTTAAGTTTTATTTTATCAGAAAGTAATTATTCTCTACAAATAAACAACGAATTAAGGCCTACTGATTTATAAAATATTATGAGAAGTAAAAAAGAATAAAACAAGATTTTTGGCCTCAAGCTAGTAAAATAATAAATTTACTCGTGAAAAACATCTAAATAGACAAGGCCCTTTACAGTGAGTGGAAGTGTTACACAAGAAAGCGTTCTGGAATTCAGAAGTTAGAAATTGAGTCTACTTACATTTGTTTCCCTGAACCCTTCAAATACTTCTAATTCTAGGAAAACCACTTATTCAAATGTAAAGTAAAATCATAAGAATAAAAATTATCTTCCTGCTACTAGCATTCTATGATAATAACAATATCAGATGTTTACAGATACTGCCTGACCCCACATTTTGGACCCTGTACTCCCTTTAGGCCAGTATTGAGAAGAAAATAAAATCTGAGTTGGGCCTTGAAGGACATGAATATACATGAAAAGGCAGAAAAAAAATTTCCAGAAAAAAGAGAATCACATAAACAAAAAAGAAAGAAATCATGATTTCAGATATGTTAATGTAGCAATGTTATACATAATGAGTGAGGAGATGATAGTGGACACAGAGAAACTAGTAAGTAAACTAATACAACTATCTACTCATGAACTAAATAGGAGGCTAGTGATGGGAATGAAAGGAAAACAAAGGATGTAAAAGATATTGAAGACAGATCACAGGCACTTTTAAGTTTTGATTATCTGGAACCAGAGGAGAAACAGTAATCCAAAGTGATGCCAAGAGTTCATACCTTGATGTGAGAAAAGGCGATACTATGAAGAGAAACAAGTCTGAAATATGACCCTCTTTCTAAAACAATCAGAGAGAATCCACATGAGCAAGCCCATTAAAAAGAAATAAAGTCAAATTATTTTTAGTAAAGAACATGGATTCAGAATTAAGATATTCATACCAAAGTCTCTGCTTTAAATTAGCTGTTTAATACAGACCAAGTCACTCTGAAGTCTGAGTTTTTCAAAATGAGAATTTTAAAATCCTTTTCTAGTTGAAAAAATAAAATTAACTCTTTCTCTTTTAAAAAAAAGTTTCAGCTATGTATGTAATAAATTATCTTAATTTTTCCACAAACTTGAAGTTACAGAGAGAAACTTTTTAACCTTAATCCTAATATTTAATATTTTTTGTAATATGAAAAGTTGAGAAATACAAAGTCCTTTATTTTAAAAAAATAAAAATGATTACTATTGCCCCACATGTAAAAGAAATAATGCAACTATCACAAAAGTAAAGGAAGAATCTGCCATTTCAGAATTAAACTTGCACTGCTGATCCTGTGTTGACCATTAGCTGAGCATTCATTAAATACCCTTTAATAAGAATTAGGATGAAGCTGTAAGTGATACAGTTTCCATGTTTAAACATACCAAAACTTTATTGATGAGATAAAAATGAATGCACATAGAACAATAAAAAACTGTCTTTTAATATAGACTAAGTTATGTACCAAGGAAATCATTACTTAAGATAATTTCCAAGGAGAGATGAATCTATACTGGTCTAATCTAATTAGATTTAGTCTAAGCTAGTCTCATCCAAAAACTGTGGTAATCAGAAAAATACATTTGGAGGGATTTCCTAATTTAAAAAAAGAGACCACATTGAAATTAAAAGTTTTCATATTGCATATGGTTAGTCTGAAAATTTCTTTATAACTTCAAATAAACATGATGTCAAATATATAGAGGATTAAAAAATGTGTGTTTCTGGAAGGATCCAGAAAGCCAAGAAGTAAATCTTTTCTGTTTTACAAAACATTAAATCACAATTTAAATCATATTTTAAGAAGATTTTTATTTGAAAAAGTTTTAAAATTAGAAAACAGTTTTAATTTTTATAGGACAATAATTAAATTTAACAAAGATATGAGGGAGAAATTAACTTCTGGTAATTTATCTTATTTGTTTCATTAAAAAAGTGTGCCAATAAGAAATTAAAATTATATACCAGAGTTTATTACTCTTAATTCTGAAGTACTTACTTACAATTAATATTATGTTCAATTAAACATATAATTAAATTGGCAAGTGTTACAGATGTTCAAGCACGGCAATTCTGAGTCTTTGGGAAAAATATTTCTATGTATCAGTGGACTAGGATCCCCACTTCTTTTGCAGTAAAATGCACATTTATGTGAAGAATATCATAATAGTAAACTTTATCTTACTACATAAGTTCAATATTCATTTTGCAAAACCTATCATAGTGCAGTACTTTAGAGAAATAAAATAGATTAGAAATCTTTGAAGTGTTAACCTATAAAGTGCAAGTACAACTTCATATCATGAATCCAGCTCTCTTTAAAGATATAAATTTTCCATTACTAAAATTTAACTAAAATAAAATCAATTATTTGTTCATCTTTCATAGCAAAACCTTTGTTAAGATGCAGCCTGTAGTTAAAGCAATTGTTTGATTCTTTTTTTTAAAGAGAAGAGAGAAAGAATAAATTTTATTTATTTTATAGCCAGTGTTCACACTGAACAGACATTGGAATAAGGTAGTTTTGTCCACAAAGAGTTCACAGTCCAATAACTTATATGGAAACATCTCAAAGAATTTTATAAAATGTTTCAGTGTTCATATTTTTAAATGTGGAAACTATGTTTAAATTTCCATTTTCAACACTAAAAAAGATAATATATCTCTTGGTAAGAAAAAAAAGAAAAGGCCCGTAGGGACTGTAAATGTATATCATAAGTGGCTGTGAGTAGCAATCAGATTAGAATACCAATGCCTGTCTTCACTAAATTCCTCAGTTGCATTTGTCCGATCAAATTCTTACCTAGCACATCAATATTTCTTCTTTTTAAATAAAGAGAATCAATTATTTATTTTCCATCTGCTTTCCCACCTCCAACACCTACTTGTGTATGTGGTGCTGGGGTTTGAACCCGGGTCCTTGGTCCTCGTGCATGCCAGGCAAGCCAGACAAACCCCGCTTCAACCCCCATATTCAAGATGTATTTATTACTTCAAAAACTAATGTTAAAAATAGAAAATGTGATAAATCAAATGATGTAATTTTCTATTTTCTGAATGAGGACTAAAATGGTAACATTAAGCCAGTTTATTTGTTGACACTGAAGGAACTTCAAACAGCATATGAAAGCACTTTTTAATTTTAAAATATTATCATACTGTAAATTTTTTTATCTATGCTTAATAGATAAAACTGAAGTGTGATTTTAAAATATAGCTATCAATAGGGCTGGAGAGGTGGCTCAGCATTAGAGTACTTGTACGGGGACCTGGGTTTGAATGCAGGCACCCCATATACAACTAAGTGTCAGAAAAACAAAAAACAGATGAAAAAATAAATAAAACTGATGCTCTCTTTCTCCCTCTATCAAAAATAAATAAATACATAAAAAAACAAAATGTGGTAGATTCATAAACACACACACACAGAGAATATTATTCATCCTTAAAGAAATTCTGATAATATGCTATGTGGATGAAACTTCAGGACATTATGCTAAAAGAAATAAACCAGTAATTACTATATGATTCCTGATACATGAGGTGCTTAGAATAGTCAAATTGAGCAGTGAGCAAATTTTAGGTTCTCTTTTGGCAGAAGGAGGACAGTTACAGAAAAAAGAATGGTGATTGTCAGGACCTAGTTTGAAAAAACATAATGGGTGTTATTGTTTGACAGGAACAGATTTTCAGTTTTACAAGATGAAAAGAATTCTGGAGATGAACAGTAAGTAATGATTGTACAACAATGTGATTGTACTTCAGATCACCCAACAGGTGTCTGATTTCCTTAAGTCCAGAGACTCAGTTTTATGCACTCTAAAGGATAAAATTTAGTCTTCTATTATGTGATGGAGGCACTGCTACCTGACTCTGTTAAAGTAAAAGAGATCTGAGGAAGTTAACTGGTTAAACACACTTTTAATGAATTTTAATAAACTTTATACATTTTCATAAAGTTTTTGTATGTAGAGCTTCACTTATGCCTGCAACTGTCCCCCTTCTGCCAAGAGATACCTAAAACTGATCTCTGTTGGGCCCTTGGGGCTTTCAAAGATGTGAATTGTGTTTTGTCTTGGTTTTGTCGCTATTAGCTAATTATTCAGTTACTTAGTTGTCTCAGTCTGATAAATCAATTAATAGTCATTTCTTCAACTTACAGAGTTTTATCATTCCTCTCCTTTTTCTGTGATTATGCCTATTTAAAAGTCTTTTTCTATCAAATTAGCAGGGTATTATCAAATTAGCTGAGGTAAACATGTACACTAAATCAATCATCTTTATCAGAAGCCTACTGTACTCTCTTTGAATCTCAAGAAAGTTTGTCTATGTTGAAAACTATCTCCTCTAGGAAGATGTCAGTTTCAGGTGTAAATATTCAACAATTAATTTTAAAGGTCAAATTTATATACAGGTTGCTATCCTCACTTGAAACAATGCTGCTCTTGCTGCTGCTGCTATTTTTCTTTTATCATATCTTTTACACTTTCTCTATATTAAATGTTATATAATATCACACTATCTTTTTTATTAAAAATTTATATTAACTGCTGGGGCTGGAGTAGTGGGTCAGTGGTAATGGCACTTACCAGGCATATGCAAGTACGTGAGTTCAAACCCCAGGATCCAAGTACACAGCTAAGCTTCAGAGCAACAAAATCAATAAAAATTGATAAAAATTGATTCTCTTTGTCTCTCTCTTTCCTTCTCTTTAAAAAAAATTATATTATCTGCTAAGAAGGAAATAAACCTCTCTTCTTCAGTTCCTTCACTTTTCTAAGCATACTTATATACTAAATTATGTCATATCCTGACATGAGTGTACTCTGCATTTATTTGTAACTTTGCACTCTCTTTAGGTATCTATCTAGAAGTCATACAACTTAACTTTCTAAAATCCCCCTGATTGTAGGCCTACAGACCATATAAATGACTACAAATCAATGAAAAAAACAAATGGAATATATTGATTAAATGAATGAATAGTTCACAATTTCTACTGAGGGAATTTTTGTCAAGTAGAATATTTGAGAGCAAACAACTTCCTTTATGACATCTAGCTCATGTCTCTTCTCTTAATACTATAACCAAGGCATACAATTGTCATCATCATCATTTTAGGGGGATCCTAGAAATGTTAGTTTTTATTTCCTTAAATTTTCTGTATTTCTGTGATGCACAGACCAAATACTAAGGAAGTATGAAACAATAATAACAATAAAGAATTTTTGTGTTCCGGAGAAATGTGGAATAGTAAAATCATTAAAATTTATTTTAAGTGTTGTAATGATATTTACTGAATGTTCTGTTACTTCCTTTAGTAAACTGTCTTTTATCAGAAATGCTGAAAAAAAAAGTGAGTGTTTTTTTTTTTTCAAGATTGCCTCTGAGAGAGAGATGCTTATCCTTTTTTGGTATAGAATTTATTCTTTTCACATAAAAATCAGCCCCAAATTATTATCATATATAAAGCAATTTGTAAAAATTCCTTATATATTCAAATATATAGTCAGTATACACTATTCTTAATCTTATAATATTTTAAAATTGTTTGAATCTGAACTCAAATAAGATCCATATCTTGAAACTGGTTCATATAATGCTAGAGTCTTTTTTTTTTTTTAGTTCGACATAGTCTTACATATTGAAGGGAACTGTTGTTACATATTCATGCCTACATGGATATTGACATAGTGAGATAGTACATTAAGGTTGATCCTAGATCAGGATTGACCCGCCTTCATCTATTCCCCGAATTCATGTCTCCAATGCTAGTGTCTTTTATAATCTGTAACTGCTTCCATCTCAACCCAATGCTAATTTTTTTTCTTGTACTAGAGATTGAACCCAGAGCCTCATGCATTCTAAGCATACAGTCTCCCACTGAGCTATACCTGTTTTCTCCCCTTAATACTTTCAGCAAAGATACCAGTTCCTTTCTCTTTTAGAGTCTCTCATTGTCTGGATTTTCCTGATAGATATCCTCCTAGTATAATTTTTTTTTTAAAGAGAGAGGGACAGTGAGAGAGAGAGAGAGAGAGAAACAATTTTTATTTAGCTTTTCATGTGGCCTTCATTGCTCCGAGACTTCATTGTGTACGTGTTGCTGGGGTTTTAATTCCTGTACTTGCACATGCCCGGCAAAAGCTATAATCACTGAGCCACCACTCCAGCACTCCCCACCTTATCGTTTAACACGCCCCTCTTTTTATCTCCTGTAAATGCGTTTCATCATATTTGTTTGTTTTGCTTTGTCTATATAGCTTCATGATAATGGTATATACTTCTGTAAGCAAAGATACAACGTATTTCTTAGGTAAAACAGGGACAACAATAATTAGAGTAACTCAAAGTTGAGATGATTAAATGAGTCAAATGTTTAAATTAGTACCTTACAAACATTCCTTCTTATGATACTGCATATAGAGAATCAATAGAATTACATTTAAGATTAGATGTGAGTTTTCACATAGTTGAAGATAACTAAAGCTTTTGCTTGGGTGGCTAAGGAGATGTTGATATCAATGATCAATATAAGGAATTTATAAAGAAGGAAATGCTTGTGAGAAATTGAAGAAAATAAGTTAAGTTAGATATGCTGAATTAAGTTAACTGTGGGACAGCCAGGTACAAATGCCATATAGAGAGCTGAAAATAGAGGTTCTACAATCTAAAAGAGGTCTGAGAGGATTCAAATAAAAATCACAAGATGAGAGGAAAGGAGGCTTAGTGAAAATTGAAGCTTTCTGAAAAGACAACCAGATCATGTAAAGAATGTGTTGGCAGTGCATAAGGAAAAGTAGCAACACTTAAAGAAAAGGAAATATAAAGAAGACATACAGGCAAAATCATTGTATTTGTGGCTGAAAGAGTCCTTTCAAAATAAAAGAATGTATTTTTGGAAAGTAAAAAGGCATTAATTTATATAGATAGGACAAGGCTAAAATGGTTTTGAAATTCAGGAAAAGGTAATTCAATTTAAGTAGGAAATAAGAAGTTGAAGGAAAAAAAAAAGAAGTTGAAGAAGTTAGCAAGACAACTGATCCTTATGCTATAGAAACATAAAAATCTACCATTAACACAAATGGAAAAGTGGAAAATATACTTGCTATATCATTCTAGAGGATTTTAATTTTTGCCAATTTTACTTCCACTTAAATTTAAAGGAATATTGAGTAACCACTATGCCTTTAGGCAATATCCTCTTCCCATAACCCTTGTTGGCATTCTTCTCTTGCCTCTCTTTCCTCTTCCCTGGCCTATGCCTCTCGAACTGCCTTAAGTAAAAAACTTACTTTTTTTTTTTTTTTTGGCGCAAAGATGCACTGTCTTATTCTGTGAATCACTCTAGTTACATAACCCTGCTCACTTCCAACTTGTCATGAAATGTTTCATCCTCCTGTCACCCTTTTCAGGCATACCTCATCTTATTGTTACTTTGCTTTACTGTACTTCACAGAAGACTTTTTTTTTTTTTCAAATTAAATGTCTGTGGCAACCGCTTTTCCAATAGCATGAGTTTAGTTCTTGAGTCTGTGTCATCTTCTAGTAACTCTCACATTTCTAACTTTTTCATTATTATATCTGTTATGGTGATCTGTGATCAGTTATGTTTGATGTTATTACTGTAATAGTTTTAGGCACAATGAATTGCACTGTATTAGACAGTAAAAAAAGTTCTTTCTTTTAGTACTGGTGATTGAACCCAAGGAAATTCTACCACTGAGTTACATTCCCAGTCCTTTTTTTTTTTTTTGGTTAAGGCTGACCTTGAACTTGCAATCCTCCTGCCTCAACCTCCCAAGTAGCTGGGATTACAGACATGAACCACTGTGCCAGGTGGAGACAGCAAACTTAATCCATAAATGTTATGCATGTTTTGACTGCTCTAAGGACTGGCTGTTCCCCTCTCATCCTCTCCTTTGGCTTCTCTAGTCCTTAAAACACAATAGTATTGAAATTAAGCCAACTAGCAACCCTGCTATGGTCTCCAATTGTTTGAGCGAGAGGAAGAGTTGGACATTTCTCATTTTAAATAAAAACCTAGAAATGATTAAGCTTGGTGAGGAAGACATATCAAAAGTGCCAAGATATGCTGCAAGCTAGGCTTCTTGCACAGTTAGCCAAATTATAAACACAAAGGAAAAGTTCTTGAAGGAAATTAAATTGCTACTCCAGTGAGCACATAAATGATAAGAGAGTAAAATAGACTTATTACTGATTTGGCAAAGTTTTAGCGTTCTGGATAGATTAAACCAGACAACATTTCCATAAGCCAAAGCCTAGTCCAAAGCAAGGCTCTAACTCACCAATTCTATAAGGGCTGAGCAAAGTGGGGAATTTGCAGAAGAAATATTTGCAGCTAGCAGAGGTTGGTTTATGGTGTTTAAGGGAAAAATTTTATCTCTATAATACAAAAGTAAAAAGTGAAGCAGCAACTGCTTATGTAGAAACTAGAGCAATTACTCAAAAGATTTAGCTAAGATAACTGAAGAAGATGACTGCACTAAACAACAGATTTTGAATACAGATGAAAAAGACTTATATTAGATGAAGATGCCACTTAAAACTTTCACAGAGAGGAAAAGTCAATGCCTGGCTAAAAAGTTTCAAAGGACAGGCTCTTTTGTTAAGGATTAATCCATAAAGTTAAAGTTAAAGCTCATTCACCATTCCGAAAATCCTAGGGCACTGAAGAATTATACTAAATCTGCTTTGCCTGTGCTTGAAAAATAGAACAAGGACTGGATGAGAGTACAGTACATCTGCTTATGGCATAGTTTACTAAATATTTTAAGCCCATTCTTGCAACCTACTGTTAAGGAAAAAAAAATCCTTTCAAAATATTACTGCTTGTTGACACTGGTCATCCAATAGCTCTGATAGAGATGTAAAAAAGATTAATGTTGTTTTCATGCCTGCCAATACAAACATCCATTCTGTGACCCATGGATCAAGGAGTTACTCATTTTATAATGCTATTGCTGCCATAGACAGTGATTCCACTGATAGATTTGGCTAAAGTAAATCAAAGCCTTCTGGTTTAATGTCATTAAGTACAGTCATGATTCATGGAAGGAGGCCAAAACTTCAAGAGTAACAGGAGTTTGGAAAAAGTTGATGTTGACATTCATCAATGACTTTGAGGGGTTCAAGATTTCAGAGGACAAAGTAAATAGTTTAGTAAAAATAGGAATTAGAAGAACCTAAAGATGTGACTAAACTGTTATAATCTCACAATAAAACTTTAACAAATAAAGAGTTGTTTCTATGGGATGAGCAGAGAGTGAGGTAGAATCTGCTCAGAGTGAAGAGCCTGTTAACATTGTTGAAATGACAACAAATAGCTGCTAGATCAGTGGCAGGATTTGAGAGGACTGACTTCAAAAGAAATTCTGTGAAGAAAATACTAGCAAACAGCATCAAATCTTACATAGAAATCGTTTGTGAAAGGAAGAGTCAATGAAACAAACTTGTCTAATTTTAAGAAATTGCTACAGACACCCCAAAGTTCAGCAACCACCCTGATCAGTGAGCAGTCATCAACACTGAGGCAAAACCCCCTACCCAGCAAAAAGATTATGATGCAATGAAGACACAAGATAATCATTAGCATTTTTCAGCAATAAAGTTTTTGTTTTGTTTTGTTTTGTGGTGGTAAGGATCAAACCCAGAATCTGGCAAATGCTTGCAAGTGCTCTACCACTGAGCCATGCCCCCAGTCCCAATAAAGTATTTTAAATTTAAGGTATGGACACTGCTTTTTAGAAATGATGCTACTGCACACTTAAAAGGTCATAATATAAACATAACTTCCTAAACACCAAAAAAAATTCATTTGATTTGCTTTATTGTGATATCTGCTTTATCTCAGTGGTCTGTAATGGAACAGAAACCTTAATATATCTAAGGTATGTCTATAAAGCTTAGCTTAGACAAAAAGTCAACTTGATTATCTAATTAAAGGTAATTCATACAACACTGTAAGTGATCAAAATTCTAGGGGACACTTAATTTTATAAAGGAATTTGTTAACTCATATGAATTTAAATTGTTAAAATATATTCTCTCTCCAGCAAGGGCTATGCTTCAGTAGCATATGTGAAACTCTGGGTTCAATCTCCAGTGCTACAAAAACAAATAAATTACACACACTCCTACATACATAGTCTGTCATCTATATATTTATTCATTCTAGCTTACTCTGACAAATTATCAACACAATAAAGAGGCAAAAATGTCTGTTAATTGTCTTAATATGACACTTAGCATAGGCAAGTTGACTGCATAAATATCTGGTGAACCACTACTAGGTACAAAGTAGTGTGAAACATTCTAATAGGACTACAAGGATGAATAAAATATAATCTGTCTTTACTAGACTATAAAGAGTTAACAATTTAATATAGGGAACAGTGAAACACATGACTCATTCACATCAGGCATCTAAGAGTTCTATAGTGCTTCTGAACCTTGAGTTACACATGGACCCTTCTTGAAGAGACAAAAAGAGATCTTATGTATGCCTGTATTGGCTTAAATTAGATAAATTATTATATCACTGAAATATAGAAAAATAAAACTACGAAATGTAGAAAAACAAGTCTTGCTTCCAGACCTCATTCAAATATAATTACAAAGCAAATTTACAAATATGCACATAAAATTTACAAAATTAACAAATTTCAAATTAGTATCATTTGATTTTTTTTTAAGAGAGAGAGGGATACAGAGAGAAAGAGAAAGAAAATCAATTTTATTTAGTTTTTCATATGGCTTTTGTTTCTTGAAAACTTAGTTGTGTATGTGGTGCTGGGGTTTGAACCCATGTCCTTATGCATGCCAGGCAAGCGCCGTAATTGCTGAGACACTGCTCCAGCCCCTCATTTGATGGTTTTATTAATATGAATCATTATATTCTATATGAATATGTTACTGACTGATACTTTTCCATTATTGTCCAATTACATTTGGGTTTGACATTGCTATAGTCTTGTGTGTCTTAAAAGATTTAATGTCACCACCATTTCTTTCTCTAACTACAATACTTTGATTTAGCTCATTTGGATGTCATCAGGCCTTTACTTGGTACAAGTGAACCATTTACATACCAAATATGTTTTTGTTTTTTCTCATTAGACAGATATAATTAAACAAAATACAGCCCTGAAAATGCTGAGCAGTAATTGGTTAAAAGGTAGACATCCTAGATATTCTAAGCATATATTTATATTAACACTGAAAAATTAAAATTCTTACAGAAACTCTCTTTCCCACTGCAGAAAATACATTTGCACACTCAAGTCTAAGAACCCTAATGCTGAGGAACATTGACATTACAGAAATAACAAATACTAGGAAGAAAGATATGGTTGGAAAATTATTTCTAACTTTGAGAATCCAGAGGTTTTATGGAGCATATTTGAAATAACTGTGACACTTGGATTTATTTTCAAGTATATAGATTTTCCAAAATTTCCTTTCCATAAGGCTGACATTGAAAACATAAAGTTACTAGGGTAAAAGAAAGACACACCAGGATATTCAGTGGTAAGGGCAACGAAGAAACAAAAGTCACAAATTTCATGAACAAAAGTTTGAGGGGTTTCTTTTAAGGAGAAAAGAAATCAAAGAATATAACTATAAGAACTAGACATAGTATTCTTTGCACACTGCTAAGATTATATATACTTCCTTGCACTGTGATGGAAATGTACTTATTAATGTAATTTCTTTTGCAGCCAGGTGACACACACCTAACTAGTGGCTCAGGAGACTGAGGCAGGAGGATTACAAGTTCAAAATCAGCCTCAAGAACTTAGGGAGGCCCTAAGCAACTTAGTGAGAACTTGTCTAAATCACCTTGAGCAACTTATTGACACCCTGTCTCAAAAGTAAAATAACCATCCTCATCATCTTAACTGAAGTGATTCTTTCTCCCTAATAGTTTGGTAATACATAATTTTTATTAATTATATGTTGTTAATAAAAATACCCTTTTGTGTTTTTGGTCATTTTTTTTTATAAAGATAGAGGGACAGTGAGAGAGACAGAGAAAGAGAGAAACAACTTTATTTATTTTTTCACATGTCCTTAGTTGCTCCAGCACTTAGTTGTATATGTGGTGCTGGGGTTTGAACCCGGGTCCTCGTGCTTGCCAGGCAAGCGCCGAAACCGCTGACCCACCGATCCAGCCCCTGGTCATTTGTTTTAATATACATCTTTGTACTGTACACAACAAAAACCTATTGATAATCATAAAACCTCCCAGAAAGTGCTAAATCAATTAGTATCTTCAGTTTTCCTGATTTTAAACTTAGGATCCTCTTGTTCCAATCATCTGAGTAGCTGGGACTACAGACAAGCACCACCACAGCTAACTCCAATTAAAAGGTCTTACTATTTTTGTGGATTGTGACATAGAGGAAAAATAATAGAAAATCTCCTGACATCTGAAAATTTTTGAGGAAAAAGTATATTATGTGTATATATTATACAACATATAAATATCCACTACAGCTTCATTCTACCTTAGTTCTTAGTATATCATTACATTATCATAACTTATCTCTGACTAGTCCCCTGACCTCTCCACTTTCTTTGAATAAATCAGCCCTTTCCTGTAACAAATTTACTCTATACCCATGATCAACACTTGAATTACTACTCTCATTAGCACCCTCAACCTCACTTGATGTTGAAATCTAATCCTGTTCTTAAATCAAGGGACTGGAGAAAGCCTTATAACCCTGATACTAGTACAAAAATAAAGGTTCCTATATCACTCACTTATAAATCTCTCAAATGAACACTTCCTAGACTTTAACTTATTTAATGTCTGACAATATTGAATATCATGTCTCTTCCTCATATTCTTGGATTTTGTACAGTTGCAATTAAATACTTTCTTTATATCACCCTAAAAATAAACTGCAGAAGTTAGCATTTTTAAATAAAAACAATTACAAAAACCTTTTCATTTAATGCTAATTTAAACATTTTTATTATTAAGCACTAGATGCTAAACTAGTTACTATAGAAATATGCTAATAATTTGTTGTAAAATATTGAGTTGGGGCAGTGAGGTTCTGATTAAGGAAAAAACAAATAAAGGCTGGAGGTATAACTCAAAGATGAAGTGCTTGTTTAGCACATAAGAGGCCAGGGTTTGATCCCCAGCCTCTCAAGTAATGAACAAGCAAAGAGCTATATATATATCATATATATATATATTGATATATATATATATATCAGCAATGCCAAAATGTACCCTTAGCAAAATGAATGAACATGCCATAAATATCAATAAACAAAATATGACAAAGCATTTCACAATATAGTAAAAGTTCTCTCCCATCTTTGTAAAATATTAAACTTAATAAGCCAGTTTTCAAAAGAAATATTTGAACATAAATACAAAGGTCATCTATATGTGGATTTATGCTTCTGATAATCATTGCTTCTATACTTAATGAACAATTAAAACAGGGTTAAAGCAGTAGGTTCACTGAATACATAATTCACTCAAAACTTGCTATTGTGATTTTACAAAGATGCTGTAAAATCTAATGACTATAATTCAGAATTTACTAGTTAGAATTCTATAAAAGTACTGAGGCCATAGCACAGTGGTGGAGCATGTGCCTCATCTACTCAAGGAAATGGATTCAATTCCCAGCATTTTAAAAAAATGTAGAATTTTATAAAAATGTGGAGGAAAAAGTTTATTTTGGGATAACATTTCCTTACACACAATAAAAATGAACACTTTAAATAAAATTAAAGAAAAGAACCAGCTACTTAAGAGAACTATCCTTTATCAAACCATTTTACATTAGAAAAACTCTGTATAAATCATTTGAATATTAATGAAAATTGTAAGTAAGAAGCCTAAGAATTCTTTCAAGGCTGTTTCCATAATTATTCTTTCATGATAGTCTCAAGCAATTTTATTTTTATATCTTTTTATCTTTTTTTTGTTGAAGAGAGAGAGAGAGAGAGAGAATCAAAATAAGTTTTTCACATGGCTTTCATTGCTCTGACACTTAGGTGTGTACACGGGTGCTGGGGTTTGAACCCATGTACCTGCACATGCTGGGCAAGTGCCGTAATCGCTGAGCCATCACTTCAGCCCCTTTATATCTTTTTTATAACACAGAGTCATCTTAAACTTTTACCACTTTTAGTAAAAAAACCAAAAAACTAAAAAAGTGATGTTCAGAGTACAAGTCTCACTGAAACATACCTAGGCACGTAACTTCAGTTTTATATATATATATTATATATGTATGTATTTTTTTTTAAAGAAGAACAGTGAGAGAGAGAGAGAGAGAGAGAGAGAGAGAATCAATTTTTATTGAGTTTTTCACATGGCTTTTGTTGTTCTGACATTTAGTTGTGTATGTGGGTGGTGGGGTGTGAACTCGTGTACTTGCACATGCAGGGCAAGTGCTGTAACCGCCGAGCCACTGCTCCAGCCCCTTCAGTTATATTTTTAAAGGAATTTTTATTTTAAATGTCTTTAAAATTGTTTAAAGCAATATTTTAAAAGTAATTATCTAAAAGTATGAAACATGATTCATCAAAAATGTAAACATTCAACTGGCTGGGAAAGAAATAATAATAATTTTAAATTATAAATATCTTCTAATTCTTTTTTTCTTTTCTTTTCTATTTCAAGTCTTATTCTGAGAGAAAACAAATCATTCTTAAAAAACAAACAATAATTTTTGGCCTTACTGTGATATGTGTGGTCAATCTTGTGACATCACTCTTAAGAAACCTGTAACAGGAAGACAAGAATTAGCAATTAGCTGAATCATATTTGAGTTAAGTAATTTCAGAAACTAAAAAGTTTGTTTAGAACATCTGTCTTTTTGATGCTATACATCATATTTGAAGTTAATCTAAAGTATCAGGAAACATAATAGTATAACAAGGAAAAAGTATAAAATACCTGAGTTTATTTATAGATTAGTATTGATTATATTACGGCAGGTTATATTTTTGTTTATAATCAGTCACATCCTGGGGTGAATACAATATATTTAAAAATAAACTACAGGATATTTGAGTTACAAATTGTATTTATTTTCAAGTATTTACTAAGAAGAGAATCACTGTCTTAAATATACAACAAATGGAAGATAGGCATTCTCAACATGTTTATCTCTTGATGAGCAGCTCAGTTTACAGCCAAAATGTTGTATACACAATACATGAGAAACTGGCACATGGTAATCCTTATGAATAGTGATATAACTATAAAAAATGAAAATATAGGGCTGGAGCGGTGGCTCAGTGGTTTCGTCGCTTGCCTGGCAAGCACGAGGACCCGGGTTCAAACCCCAGCACCACGTACACAACTGAGTGTTGGAGCAACTAAGGCCATGTGAAAAACTCAATAAAGTTGTTCCTCTCTTTCTCTGTCTCTCTCACTGTCCCTCCCTCTCTTAAAAAAAAAATCATATCAAAAAAAATGAAAAAAAAAAAAGAAAATATAAACTATAAACCCAAAGGAAGTTATAAATTAAGCTATTTCCTAAGCTATTAACGACTACCAGTTTATCCCTGTGAAATCTGGCCTTCTAGAAATTTCTTTATTAAGAAGGCTTAATATAAATGTTTATGGAAAAGAGATTTTAGGGAGGATATATGACTTGTCCAAGCACACAAAACTGAGTTTTTCTTGTTCCTTTTGTACCTTATACTTTTCACCCAATCCATCCTGCCAACTATTCTTCTGCACTCTCTCCTTAATTCAAAACCACTTATTACTGCTAGTAGGAAAATGAAAAATAACACTAAAGGGAAAAAGAGGAAAGATTTTCAGGGGGAACTTGTTGAGCAGCTTTAAATGATGTAGTGAGAAGTCAGACAAGATAAACCTGAAAATATATTCACTATAAACTAACTTATACCAAACAAATCAAATCAGAAATTGGCTATGGAGATGAAACACATAATTGTCCTTTTGGTATCCAAAGAATTGACTTCAAGGAGTATTTCCTTGCCAGCACATATCCTCTACTTTAGTTAATACAAAAAGAGTCTTGTGATAATAACAGTGTCGGTTCAAGAAGTCATGTGAAGGAAATGACTATACTTTCTATAAAACTCTACAATTAAACAACAATATTAAAAATTCTTTATTCATGGGGCTGGAGTGGTTGCTCAGCAGCTGGAGTGCTTGCCTGGCATGCACAAGGACCTGGGTTCAAACCCCAACATATACACAACAAAGTGTTGGAGAAACAAAGGTCAGATGAAAAAATAAATGAAATCCTCTCTTTCTCTCTCATTCTCTCCCTTTCTTAATTCTGTAGTCACATTCAAATAACATTTGTAACTGAATAAATAGATAAATGTTCCATTCTGTTTTTACTTTTAAAAAATGTACAATAATTAGGACTATGTCTAGAGTTAAAAATTTATATTTTATTTAAAGCCTTAAAGCTCATAGTATAAAAAATAGTAAAGTCATTCCTTCCTTATGGTATCATTTTTTACACATGACATACTGGGTACTTGTAACTACATGAGGAAAAAAATTTGATGAAATTGAAATGGCTCTAGAGGATAAAGCCAGACAAATATTAAAGCTTCTCATAAAATTCCTAAGTTTCTTTTTTTTAAAGAGAGAGGGATAGTGAGAGAGAGAGTGAGAGAGAGAATCAATTTTATTTAGTTTTTCATGTGGCTTTGTTGCTCCGATACTTGTTGAGTAAGTGGTGCTAGAGTTCAAATCCGTGGCCTGCACATGCCAGGTAAGCACTGTAATCGCTGAGCCACTGCTGCAGCCCAACTATCTTTATTTTTACTCTTACTCTGCTCCAAAACAGAGAAAGTCTTTGTGTAACCAAATTTAGTATATTCAAGTCTTAACCATTACTTGATAACACTGGAAGTACATATATCTACAAAGTAAGGATATTTATCTCTGTCTAAACCACTGAAGATTCAAAGAATTGAATACTTCCCTGTTTTCCTCACTGTTCATTATTAACATGGAAGAAATGCTGATTAGCCCTAAAATTCATTTAAAGTAACAGTCACTATATTTGCTATGTTCTAGCAAATATAAGATGTGATTATTAAAAAAAAAAGAAAAGAAAAAACAGGACTGGGAATGTAGTTCAATGGGTAGAGAGAGCTTGTCTAGCATTTGCAATGCCCTTGGGTTTGATCCCTAGCACCACAAAAAAAATTTTTGAAATCATTTTCAAAATTTACATATGAAAAATAATTTCATAAATCATATACCATTTGCAAGTTATTTAAGTATTGTGATTTTGGATTATGGACATGGGAAAAAAATCACAGCCACACCCCCTGCATTTTTTGGTGCTAAAGATTGAATCCAGGGCTTCTTTCAACACGCTAAACATGAGCTCTACCAATGAGGTGGACCCTACAGCCTCCTAGGACCCTTCTTCTTCTTTTTCCTATGATACTGAGTGTTATGATTTAGACAACTAATATCTAAAAAGCTCATATGTGAGACAATGCAAGAAGGGTTAGAGGTGAAATGATCGGGTTATGAGAGCCTTAACCCAATCAGTGAATTAACTATTCTGACAGGGATTGACTGAGTAGGGTGTTGGTGGAGGCTGGTCGGTCATTGAGGGCATGCCTTTGGGGTAATGTATTTCATGAACTGAGCTTAAGTCTCTGCTTCTTGATCATATCTTGAGCCACTTTCTTCCTCCACAGGCTTCTATCATGATGTTCTGCCTTATCCCATGCCCTGATGAAATGTGTTGGCTATCTATGGATGGAGACACTGAAACCATGAGCCCCCAAATAAACTTTTCCTCTTATGAAATTGTTCTTGTTGGGTCTTTTGGTCACAGCAGCAAAAAAGTTGACTAAAACACTGGACATGAAGCCCAGGGTTACTCCACCAGCTATCTCCCAGACATTTTTATTTTTTATTCTGAGACTGGATCTTGTTAAGTTGCCCAGACTGGCCTTGAGTTGCAATTCTCTTGCCTCAGCCTCCCAAACAGCTGGGATTACCGGCCTGTTCACTGCATCTAGCTCCATAGGCTTCTTATAATCAATACTTGTTTGGGGCAGAGAGAAGGACACTTATAGAGAACTATATACTGGGGAAACAGCTAACAGTGAGATCCGTTCAGTACTCTTCTATGGGACTTCCCTGCCAATGATAAAAATGTTCATAATCTACACTGTCCAATACATAACCTATAATCAAATGTGGCTATTGTACACTTTTACTTTTATTTACTGGTACTTGGAATTAAACTCAAGAGTGCTATACCACTTACTGCTACATCCCTAGGTACCTTTATATTTTTTATTTTGAGACAGGGTCTCACTGAATTGCTGAGACTGGGCTTGAACTTGTGATCCCCAGGTCTCAGCCTATCAAGTCACTGGTATTACAGGTATGTGCCACCATGCCCAGCTATAGCACACTTTTAATATGGCTAATATGAATAAGGAACTGATTTTTAAATATGTAGTATTTTATGTTAATGGTTACATGTAACTTGAGGCTACCATATCAGATGGCACAACTGTGTACTTTTTGTTTTCCTTACACTCCTTGGGCATGCTAGGCAAATACTCTTACTATTCCCTTCAGGGCTTACAACTATGCATTGCTCAAACAATACCAGTACTGACCTGTAAAAAGATGCTTCTAAATATTTGAAATTTTATTTTCTAGGGGTTGGGGGTATAGATTGGTGGTAGAGTGTGCTTACATGTAAGGCCCTGAATTTAACCCTCAGCACCACCAAAAAATAAACAAAATAAATAAAAGGAAGTTATTATCTCTATTTTCACAACTGGAGGTTAGAGGGAACAGCCTCAACTTTGGTAGAACATATTCTTTTTAGTAAATTTCCAAATTTGGAGATGATGACTTTTTATCTTCAAATAACATTCAGGTTTATGTTTGGGAGAAAAAGGGGTTATTTTACCAAAGAATCCTGAACATTTAATAGAGATTATGAAGGAAACTTATCTTGGATTTTGGAGAATTAAGTTTTATACTTCACCAAGTTGCACCACTATTGCCTAGTATTTAAGTTTCAATTTGCTTTACTTTGCTCAGCTGGGGTAGATATGTTTTTACTTAATTAACTGATGTACTGTTAAGGACTAAAGCTGAAATTGAACATAAAAAATTAAGTGCATTAGTAATTTTAATAATCTTGATCACTGGAAACTTTATTTGCTACCAATTATTTTCTACTGCTCGATGTACTTCACCTGAGACTGCATCTGTATCCCTTACACTAATCTTTATAAAAACTGGTAAAATGTCTTCTCAGGTTCTGTCAACCATTCTAACAAATTACTGAACAATGGTGGTGGTCAAGGGAGCCTTCAGTTTATAACTGTAGGTCAGAAGTTGGCAACTGGCATCTGAAGTTGGGACAGTCTTATAGGACTGAGCCCTTAACTTGCTGGCTCTGGGATTGGACACTAACTGCAAATACATGGTGTCCAAATTTGAAATAAATTGCAGGACACCCAGCTGGTGTTCAGAGAGCCGAAGAAGTGCTTAGTGAGGTAGACAGAACTGGTGTCAGAGTATTGTGTGAGTGTAGAAAAACAGTGTTTTTCTCAGCCATCTTCTTCAAACTAAACAACTCATTATCAGTAGCAGGACTTCAGGTAAAACCAGATAGCATTTAAAAAGCACTTTTTATATTAGCAATTTTCAAGCTACTAAAATGTGTTCATTAATAATTTCACTATGTTAATAGTGAATTAATGATTTTCAGTAATTTCATTTCTGTAAAGAATATTCTTTCAAAAAGTATCATGTTCTTCATTTGTAATGCTTGTCTTTAATATTGTTCTCTATAACTGAAGCTTCTCTAGGGAAAAAAATCTTGTAATTCTCATGGATTAATTCACAAAATTTTTAGACAATTAACAAAAGTCTTATTACATGAATAGAGCCTGGATGACAATTTTATTGTTTTACTATTGAGAAAAATCATGCAAAGCACAACTGACAGACCTGGTAAATAGAAAAACATTTTCAAGTACATACAAGCTGCCTGTTTTCCCAAACTTTAGCATTCTACTATTTCAACACTAATTAGCACTTTTCAAAATTTTGACTCACTTGTGAATAGGTTTTAACTTTAAAGCCATAAATGGGCATCCAGCAGAGAAAGTAGGTTGGCAGCGTTACCAACTAGTGTTGAAATATTCTTGAGGTTATACACAAAAATGAACCAATCACTTAGGTGAAGTAACACAATGAAGTTTCATTTAAGAATAATTAATGTTGTTTTAGCTGTATATTTAACTACAAGTTCCATAGGTAATTCAAATAATATTGCAGCAATACACAGAGCTTTAGCTTAAGCCTTTAGAAATACTATTAACTAAATTACAGCACATTATGAATATGAAAGACATTAGATTTTTATATCAAATTAGTTTATCTTAGTTCTGTCAATAAATGTCCCATCAACATAGTGTGACATTCACAAGAATGGCTTTTAAAAACAACATGACCTTGTTTGAGCAAGCCAGCATCAACTTAAACATAAGCTCATAGTCTTATAAAAAGTTTTTAGGTACCATAGCTAAGAAGATAAAATTTATGTTATTCCAACACAAACTTTCAAAAATCCATTTCAGACCATGGCTATGAAGATTGGTGAGACAATTCTGCCATCTAACAACACACAGGTCAAAGAAATAACTAAAGTTATCATCACTATTAACAAACTATAGATTTCAGATAATTTATACATTTTCTCTTTTAAAATTGCTATGAATATTTAGGGATATTAAATAATGATTACTGCTATGTTTTCCTCTTAGTTCCATAAGAACTCTTAGAATGATTTCATCATAAATAAGAAATCTAGTTTAATGCTTTCTGATTTAACAAGTACATAACCCTGGTCCTCACTTAGAATTCTGCCATATATATTTGTTATGTACTCAGGCAATCTATCAGCACTTTACTTTGCTGTACCATAATTATTAACTTTACAGGGATATTGTGAAGTTTCATTAATTAGGCTTATAAAAAATTTTTTTGAGGAACACAGATGAAAGAAAGAAGGGCAAGACATACATACAATTTTAATTGTTCTTTACTTGATGAAAAATGACACTTAAAAACATCTGACATCTGAGTGTGAGGGAGCATACCTTTAATTCCAGGCATTCGTGACACTAAGGCAGGAGGATCACAAGTTCAAGACCAGTTATGACAACTTAGTGAGACCAGCTATTTCAAAATTAAAAATGGGGAAAAAAGTTGGGGGGGGGGTCTAGCTCAGTGGTAAAAACACCTGCGTTTACTCGAAGATAGAGGGAGTGGGGAGCAGAATCTAACAATATGGATGAATCTTAAAAACATGCTAAGTTAAATAGGACAGTCATAAAAGACAAATATATTATGATCCTATATGTACAAGGTACCTAAAGTAGTCTAAATTTAGAGGGAAAGTAAAAGAATGGCTGCCATGGGATGAGATTTAAAGGTCACAGAGTTTCAGTTTTGGAAGATGAAAAAAGTTCTTGAAATGGATGATGGAGATAGTTGCACAAGGATATGAATGTACATAATGCCACTTATATAGACTTTTTTAAAAGCCTAAAATGGTAAATTCAATATTATATGTTATCATAATTAAAAAATAAAACAAGTGTGAAAATGAGAATATAAATCATAAACCAGTCATAAAACTTTTTTATTCACTAATAAACTCATTGAAACATTAATCAAATCATTCTTTGTTCACTCATTCAGTAAATACTTACTGAGTGCTTTCTATGTGACAAGCACTATGCTAGAATGGGGAATAAAGCAATGAACAAAACAAATCTCTCTCTTCACAGAATTTACTTTCTAGTAGTGGAGACCTACAAAACAACCAAAAGAAAATGCAGTGCTTTCTTAAGAGTAATAAGTACACCACCAAAAGGCAAAGAGATGGAATAATGGCAACAAAAGTACCTCTGAGAAGATAATTGTCCTGAGGTGAGCATAAAAAAAGAAAGAATACTATAGAAAAAGAAAATAACAAGTGCCAAGGTCCTGACGTGGGAAGGTATTGTGTTTTCAAAAAATGAACAGAAGGTTCAGATCTGGTGCACAGTAAGTTGGAACAGTGGGACTGGAGCAGTGGCTCCGTGGTTATGGCGCTTGCTTGGCATGCGTGAGTACATGGGTTCAAACCCCAGCACCACATATACAACTAAATGTCAGAGCAACGAAAGCAATGTGAAAAACTCAATAAAAACTGATGATCTCTCTTTCTCTCACACTGTCCTCCTCTCTTAAAAACAAAACAAAACAAAAACAAACAAACCAAAAACCACAACAGGGGCTGGAGCAGTGGCTCGGTGGTTATGGTGCTTGCCTGGCATGCGCAAGTATATGGGTTCAAATCCTAGCACCCATGTACATAACTAAGTGTCAGAGCAATAAAAGGCATGTGAAAAACTCAATAAAAATTGATTCTCTCTCTCACTGTCCTTCTTTCTAAAAACAAAAAAACAAAACAAAACAAAAAAAAAAAAAAAAAAGAAAACCAGAACAGTGGGTAGAAGAAGAACTACGCAGAGACTGAGGAGGGCCTGAAAAGTAGACTGGATGTTATTCCTCATAAGTTAAAAACAGTATGACATGTACAGACTAACGTTATGATGTGATCTGAATTTAAAAAAAGAAAACAAAACACACTAGCCACTGTATACAGAAGAATCTTGAGGATGGGGGAGACAGAAGAAAATCAAACAGAAAAACCAGTTTATTAGGGACAATAGTTAACTCAGGAATAAATAAAGTAACTCTCATGGTAGCATCAATGGTGGTAAGATGTTACTGGATATTGGATTGCTGATAGAATAAATAAGAGAAAAGACAGCATAATTAGTAATAACTGTAGTATTCATGAAGCCCTGGGTTCAATCTGGGGGCAGGAGGTACAAGGTCCTAGTTAGATCAACTGAGGAAATGATATTGTCAAATATTAGGATGGAGAACACTGGAATAGGAATAGGATTGGTGTTGGTGTCAGAGTTTTGGTTTTGGCAAAATTAAGTACCCTAAGTGAAGAGTTTCAGGAAAGATGACATAATAAATTGCAACAAATCCTGCTGGGTAACCACTTAACGTGAAGGCTGAGAAATGACCAGTGGATTTAGAAAGATAAATTTTTCTGTTTATCATGACAAGAATGCTGTCAGGAGAGTCACAAGCAGGGCAAGAAAAGTAGAAAAAAAAAAGATGAGAATGCAGATGCAGCATATATGGACAACTCATCATTTTGCTATGAGGGAGCATAGAAATGGCACTGTAGCCAGGTGTGGTGATGCATACCTGTTAATCCCAGCAACTCAGGAGACAAGGCAGAAGATTCACAAGTCTGAAGACAGCATCAACAATTTAGTGAGACCCTGTCTCAAAATTAAAAAATAAAAAAGGGATGAACTCAAGAGTGCCCATGGGTTCAATCTCTAGTTCCACAACAAAAAAGAGAAATAAAGAAGAAAAAAAAAAAAAAGGCTGTGGATGTAGCTCAGTAATAGAGCACTTGTCATACCAGAGGTCCTGGGTTCAATCCCCAGTATTGTTTAAAAAAGGGTGGGGGGCATGGCTTATTTAAAGCTTTTTTATGTTAAAGTGAGAGATAGTATAGCACATTTATATGCTGATGAGATGATCTAGACGAGAAAAAATGGTGATGGAAAAAACTGCAGAAGCAAAATTGATGATTATTAAGCATCTAATAAATGCATAAATCTGTCCTTGGTGCTGGAAATGCAAAGATAATTAATAAATATGCCATGTGACTAATTAAAAGGATTATATGGAAACTATATTGAAAACCATGGGGAAAATACAACATAAAGTTAATTAAATGAAAAAATGTTTGGAAATAATAGCATTTTATAACAGAAGCTGTCTTCTTGAAAATATTATGCAAAGCAGTATTGACATATCTTACGATAAGCAATGCCCTCTAAAGTATACTCATGCAGCTGCACAATATAAAAATAATGTCATACAGAGCTTTTATTTAATTATACACAGTGGGATTTAAATAGGATAAATATTAGATAAATAGTAACATCAGCAATTTTTAAAAATATATCCACTATACTCTCCTTTTCCGCTCTTTAGGATTGATCCATTTCCACTTTTGAACTGTGAGAAACTAAGAGGCCACAAGTAAAATTGGTATCAAAAACATATGCCACAAGACTCTGTAACCTGCAAACCAAATATATGTCTTTGAGTTTCTTAGTAATCAGTAAAAAGAAGAAAAAATTATCATGTGCAATTTTTAGTTTTATATCATTCACAATATTCACAAGGTAAAAAAGTATCATTTTCTTGAAAAAATGCACAGTTGTTTTTGTTACTAAAACCTGAGAAAAGCTGTTCTACTGAGTTTCCAAAAATATTCTAGCAATAAATACAACAAGTTTAACAGGACTATTTAACATCTGTCAGAGATGGTCAATGGTATGGTGCTTGAGCATTTCATCAACTAAAAATATATGACTCAACTATGTCACAGAGTACTTTAATTCAAAGATAAGATTTGAAATTTCCAGAGTAGTAATCTATATGTTTCATATATTCCTCCCTAAAATATTACAATTTTAAAATCACAATTTTTTAGATAAAATTTACACTTAACCATTTCAAAAGGTACAATTAAGGTAGACATCAAAAAAAGTATCTCCCAGGTGAATTAAATGCTGAAGTGATCACATTTTATTTTATATACATTTAGCTACAAATTAGCTAAATGAGTTAAGTTATCACGTATGAGAAAGGAATTCCTCATATAGACTTTAAAATTTAATAACTCTCTTGGGCTGGAGCAGTGGCTTGGAGGTTACCGCACTTGCCTGGAATGAGCTAGTATATGAGTTCAAACCCCAGCACAACAACAAGGTCTCGGAGCAATGAAAGCCACATGAAAAACTAAAAGTGAAAACTGATTCTTTCTCTCTATCACTGTCCCTCTCTCTCAAAACAAAACAAAACAAAAAGCTTAATAGCTCTCTTCTTTTGAACTTTAAAGGCAATTCTAATTATATATAAATAAAATGTACTAATAAAAACATAAAAATAAGGCATGCCAGGTATGCTGGCATACACCTGTAATCCTAGCTACTCAGGAGGCTGAGGTGGGAGATCAAAAGTTCCAGGCCAGTCTCATCAACTTAGCAAGATCCTGTCTCAAAATAAATCTAGACAGGGCTGGGGATGTAGTTCAATGGTAGCACTCACCTGCGTTCAATCCACAGTACCATTAAAAAAAACAACAACAAAAAAAGGTAATTCTTGTTTGATTCTACCAATGGTGACTGTGGGAGTATGCCAATGCCTAAATTGCTCTGGGAGAAGCAACATTATTCTTTAAAGCTCTGGGAGAAGATATCAATACATGTTCAAGCTAATTAATCAGATTCCATCAGAAGCTGAAATTAATGAAAATGATGAGAAAAATAACATTTCTGTGTGTACTGATTATGATTCTAAACAGCCAGAATTTAAAAACAATAGTACTAAATTCGCTGGTAGTCTTCTCATGAAAAGTTGCCAAACTTAATCATCTGAATTTCACTACATGTAATTTTTAGTTCACTAATGTAATAGTAAATAAACTTGGTTGTCCCATTTAGAAATTTTTTCCTTATGTTCAGGTTTCTGTGACTTTTGTCTAATATCACTTGGAATGATTTCTGTTTTATCTATAGATGTATGGGCAACATTAACAAAGTAACAGTTAATAAATGCCATCTATTCCACAACAAATGAAATCTTGATATATAATTTCAATATACATTGGTGATAAATGATATATTACCATTCTACATTCATACCAGTTGTGTTTTCAAAACAATCAAATGGTGATGATATAAATTAGAAACTGATGATTGTTATTTTGAACTGCTAGTGAATTACACAAGCACAAAGTTGGAATGGCTGCCTTCAGTTTCTAAAAAAAACTGGTACATGAACTATTCAAGATGAAACAGTTGTCCTTTCTGGAGCAATTCAAAGAATATCAATATATACATATCAATACATATGCAGATGAATTCTTCCTTTTCCTATCATATCCATAGGCAAAACAGGCAAAGAAGGTCCAATAAAAATATGAAACATTTAAAGCTGAACTTTTACAATCATCCAACTCACCAATGAACATGTTCTCTACAACTAAACAGAAATAGCATAAAAGATGCAAATATCTTTGCTATAATTTGTAGATTTGGAATTTTAAGAAATGATATCATAGATAAAAGAAACATTTGTAAAAATCAATTTTTTGGTTTCCAAATTTTAAAATGATTTCACTTTTCTACTGCTTAACTGTAATTTTTTTTTTTAGAGAGAGTGAGAGAGACAGAGAATCAATTTTACTTATTTTATTTGTTTAACGTGGTTTTCCATGCTCCAACACTTCACACTTCGTTGTATACGTGACGCTGGATTTCAAACCTGTGGCCTTGCACACGCCAGGCAAGCATCATAACCACTGAGCCACCACTCAAGCCTCTCACTCTATGAAGATTTTTAAAATGCACATAAATCAAAACATCGATTATTTCAGCAGTTAGTTCCCCAGGAGATAAATTTAT
Source organism: Aplodontia rufa (assembly GCA_004027875.1). Lineage (NCBI taxonomy): Eukaryota > Metazoa > Chordata > Mammalia > Rodentia > Aplodontiidae > Aplodontia > Aplodontia rufa. The sequence goes on from PVKS010006423.1 coordinate 74,942, forward strand.
TATTTTTTACCTTCTACCTTACACCAAACAAGCCAGCTCAAAATGTTAATATACCAAAAAACAAAAGTTCTATGAGAAAATAATAAACCTATGCTTAGTGTCTAACACACCATAGACTTGTAATACATATCTGTTAAACTAAGTTATATAAATTTTCTGTGCCTTACCTTCTTTCCTCTGAGGTGTAACAGATATAACACCAATGCACAAAGATTTTTGTTTTGTTTTTTTCCCCCAGTACTGGGGATTGAACCCAGGGGCACTTTATCACTGAGCTACACCCTGGCTCTTTTATTTTTATTTCTGAGATAAGGTCTCACTAAACTGCCAGGGCTGGCCTCAAACTATCGATCATGAATTCTGGGATTACAGGCAGGTGCCCCAGCGCCCAAGTGAGAATAAAAATTCTCTCTCTCTCTCTCTTTTTTTTTTTAGTGAGGAACAGTGAGAAAGAGAATTAAATTTTTATTTAGTTTTTCACATGGCTTTTGTTGCTCAAACACTTAGTTGTGTACATGGTACTGGGGTTTGAACTCGCATACTCACGCATGCTGGGCAAGCGCCGTAACCACAGAGCCACTGCTCCAGCCTGAGAATAAAGATTCTTATATTTGGTTTAAAACTTAAAATGCCCTTACTCAGAAATCAATTTCACTTTAGAAAATAGTTTAATTCCAGTATTTTTAATAGGATTTCACTACATAGAAAAAGGTAAGAGATAAATAACAGAGTACATTCATTTTGAAAATCTCCTCTATATATTTGGTTCTCACTCTGAAAACAGCATGACTCTTACCTTCTGCTTTCATTTATATCTCAAAGGAGACTTCCTCCCCAAACTCCCCCACTCCCCTACCCTGCCACCCCCATCTCTGCACTGTGTCATCTTTTCATTTTTCAGGTAAATAGCAACCTCCTCCAGAAACTTTTTAATCTCTACTTTCTACCCTCTAATACCAATTCCATTTGGTTATACCCCCTGCAGCTTGCATATGTGAGAGACTCTTAATAGCCCATAAGATGCATGTTTCTATCACTGAATAACTTAACTCATATTATGAGGATTTTCTTTTTATCAATTTGTTTCCTTTCACTAGACTTAAGAGTAAAGATTACATCTGACATCAGTGGGGTTCAGGACATTCAAACATTAGGCACCTTGGCCTATTGAATACTTTAACATAAAGGAATACGCAGGAAGCTTATCCACGAACTTTGGGAAGAAGGAAAAACGTTATCCTCCTCTACAATACATAATAAAAGGTTGTGGCATAATAAAAAATTAAATCTTTGGCCTTTGTTACATGCTCCTGGCATAAATGAAGCTGCTAACCACCCTAGAATTTACTATCTTTTGTATGCTAGTTGTGGGGTCTTTTAATCGTCATCATTGGAAATGAATTAAATTGTTGGAGACCAACTTAGTGTTGAAGAATTGGGAAGAATCTACTGTTAGCTGGTGTGGGGGACTCCTACAATACTATGTACGTTTATTTTATAAAAATAATAAAAAGTTGACAAACACTGAAAGATATAAACCACTCTATTTTATTATTATGTATGTATGTGTAGTCTTTTTTTTTTTTTGGTAGTGCTAGGGGCTCAAACCAAGGAACTTTTGCATGCTAGGCAAATATTCTACCACTAAGCCATACCCCTCTTCTTCCTTTCCTTCCTCCTTCTTATTCTGGGGATTGAACCCAGGGCTTCACACGTTAGGTAAATACTCTACCACTGAGCTATTTCCCTAGTCCTGTTCATTTTCTTTCTTTCAGTAAAATGATTTATTGAAGTTCTTTCATTAATTTATTAGTTCAGCATGTTCTTACACATTGGAGAGATTACTTGCTACACAATCATACATGCACACATAATGACAAAGTAACATAAGCCCGATCTTTAACCTGTATCTTCCCCCTTTCGCTCACTCCCGCTCCCTTTCTCTAATATAATGCCCCCCACTACATATGTGACTATAAACATGTTAATTAGTTTTTGAATTTTGAAGTTTTGAATGTTTCCATGAGTATTATTTGGCTTCTCTGGGGAATCAAGTGTATCCTACAAAATTAATAACCTGCTTTGTCCCTCCTCTTTCTTCTCCCTGCCCTCTTCGCACCCCTCTTTCATAGCTGTAGTTTCCCCAGATTATGTGATACTTTGAATTTGGTGTGTCTAGTAAATAAACTGAGACAGGGGTCTCACTAAGTTGCCTAGGCCTGCCTTCTATTTGTGACCCTTCTCATTCCCAAGCAGCTGGCAGGACAGGTATGTGCTACCTCATTACCTGACAGCTCAGTTTATTTCTTGAATACTCATTTACTTGAAACAATTTTGCTCATTTGTATTTGTCTAGGAAATTAAAATTTCATTTGACTTCAAATTTATTGAGATAGTTGATCACTTTATATTAATACCTTTTTTGGGTTATTTCTTAATAATGAACTATGAAATTCCTTTATCATGAATAATAGAGCATAGATTTTATTCTATGTATGACTTGCCTTTCTTCTTTTTCTTTAAGGAGAGAAGGAGAGTGAGAGAGAGAGAGAGAATGAATCAATTTTTACTGAGTTTTTCACATGGCCTTCATTGATCTGACACTTAGTTGTGTAAGTGGGTGCTGGGGTTTGAACCCCCATACTTGCGCATGCCAGGCAAGCGCTGTAACCAAGCCACTGCTCCCAGCCCGACTTCACTTTCCTTTTTCTTTTTTGAAATTTTTTTATTAGAAGTACATAGAGATACAATTGAGGGGGAAACATTATGAAACCAACAGCAATCAATGTATATATACTTTGTTATCCAGAGGTAATGCCAAAACATGGATGACCACCTTGGGTTTCACCTCTTGCAGTTTCCCCTAGAAGAACTCTTGCATTAAATGGTATCTCATGGAGGAATGACATCCGCTTCTGGGAAGGTTCCCCCATATTCCCACTCTCCAGTCTCCTAGGAGTTCTTCATACACCCTCCCCACTCCTCATCCCCCTCCCTACGCCTCCAAGTGTCCTAGGAAGGCTTCCCCCTATTACTCAGAACGTCATACAATTTGAAGGATTGTTAGGTTAGCCACCTACCCTAGTGCTTCCCCATATATTCTAGCATCCACAGATGAAAGAAACCATTTGGCCCTTGAGTCTCTGAGATTGGGATACTTCACTTAGCATAATTCCTTCCATCTCCATCCATTTGATATCAAAAGCCATAATACCATCTTCTCTAATGGCCGAGTAATATTCCAATTGTATATATGTACCAAAGTTTTGTATCCACTCATCGAGTGTGGGGCATCTGGGTTGGTTCCATAATCTAGCTATAGTAAACTGAGCTCCTATAAACATTGAGGAAGCCACATCACTATAATTTGGTGATTCTAACGTTTTTGGGAAAATACCCAGGAGTGGGATAGCTGGGTCATAAGGTGGTTCCAGCCCTAATTTTTTGAGGATTCTCCACACTGCTTTCCACAGTGGCTGAACCAGTTTGCAGTCCCACCAGCAGTGTAATAGTGTTCCTCTTTTCCCACAGCCCCATCCAGCATCTGTTATTGTTAGAATTTTTCTTTTTTGCCACTTTAACAGGAG
>PVKS010006424.1:0-64582 GCA_004027875.1 Aplodontia rufa
CAGAAGGGGGAGGGGAGGGGAGAGGGAGGGAGTATAGGGAGGGATCCAGGGGGTAATTCTAGTTTAAGTGTATATGCATATCATATTGTTACTTTAAGTGCATTTATGAATGTACAATAACTCAATTCCTTAATAAAATATATTTTTAAAAAATGAAGGCACCAATTAGCCTTGGTGGGATTGTGTGCCTGACCCTTAGCTGGAGAAAGGACGAAAAACAGGAATTCAAATGTCACTCAAATATATCTAATGGGAGAGGAATATTCCTCTAAATGAGTATTATGGCCCGGAGAAAGTTACAGAGTGGTCAACAGAATGGTCAACTGCCAAAAGGGACACACAGCTGTGACATAAATCAGTATCTGCGTGCAAAATCAGCAGTGCGGGGTGAAGGTCCTGCCTCAGCAACAGATCAAGTGTGTTGTGCTTCAGAAAACCCAGCAGGGGCTTCTCTGCCCCAAGAGGCTAAGAGGCAGTTGAGACAGAGGGGCGGTTACAGGTGCAGACAGCCTTCGAAAAAAATAGACTTCTTACTGTTTGGTACCCTCATTTGGTGTTCCCAACGCCTCCTGCTAGCAGACACCCCAAACAGAGATGCACCCTTTTGCAAAGATGTAAGCACTCACAGAAAGGAAGGCCACTACAGAGTTCAGAATTCATTCGAGCTAATGGATTCTCTTTGCTTTCTTGTTAATCTCAGTGAGAGATTGGAGTTTGAGAAAATAGAGAAGAGACTTGGTGATTTGGAGACCCTAGAGAAGTCAGGGCTGACCCAGATGAAGTGCAGGTGGTAGGGCAAATGAAGGTCAGAGACCCTTGGGGTGGAGGATAATTAAAGCTGGCCTAAGACCCAGTAAAGGGGGAGAGACGCTTTCTTATCCTCCCCACCAAAGACTTGGTCCCCACTCCCCAGAGCTCAGTCTCCTTTTGTTGTTCATCTGCACTGGGGGTTAGACAGACTCCTGTAGAACGGGTCTTGCAACCAAATCACTATTTATTGGCTTTGAGAAAAATGTGTCTTGGGTTCCTAAACATCGACAGAAACTCCGGCAGCCTAAGTTTTTCATAGAGAGGGCACTGTGCATAGCACATCGGTTAGGATTTTGTGGGTTGGACTTATTCCCAGTGAACTGCTTGGCAGTACCATAACCAAGCTAAGATTCATCTCACATGCACAGGATTCAGTTAAACCCTTAATGGTACCCGATGGCTTTTACCATGTCTGCATCAGTGTCTGTTTAGTCTGATTTGCAACGGACTGGCTCTAACCATGCCTCTGTGGGGTACAGATAAACAGAGTCTAACAGGGGCTCATAAAGAAACTGCAGCATCCCTCCAACTCTGCTGAGGGCCACAGGACACTGGGTAGCGTCTCTGAGATATTCCTATCAGGCAAGGGAACCTCCACCTAGAGACCAAGGCCGTGAGAGGAGAGTTTGCTGACCCAGGTCAGGAGACTGTCCAGTTGGGAGTAAGCTTAGGGCTCTCTGCCAATGATTGTCACATGCCCTGGCAATTAAGACATCTTCCTCTTTTCCCCAGTCGGTCCTCTTTCCCTGTCGTTCCAAGAGAAACAGGAATAAAAGCAAATTGAAAGCATGGTCCAGTCCGGTCCCATCCTCCACTCTGGAGGACACAGTGAAGCTAGGCCAGCCTGCAGCTCAGGAGGGAGGGACCCTGGATGGGTCTTTGGTCTGGAGAGGCTCTGCGCATGTGCGTCAGCAACTGCATGAAATGAATGCAGTGCAAATATGTCCCTAGCTACTCCACAGCGTGAGGGGGAGTGAAGCCTGCTTCAGTTAATTCATCTTAACCTTCTATTAATTTAGCAAGCCTGTGAAAATCAAGAATGTAGCCTGATCATATTTGGATATTAAATCATTTTTCTGACTATTAAATCATCTATCTGGCTAATGATGGGGCTAAAAATATTCAGAAAAGGAGCTGGCTCTTGGAGAGTTAGCTCAAATTTACACCAGTTTTGCTGATGGAGAATTCGAAGCTGTTCGGTTGTGACAGTTACCTTTCTGTGCCTCACTTTTTCTTGTTGACAAACATGGTAGGTTTTAAATGAAGAGCAAGAATGAAGAGTTCATTTTTGCAGCTGGCATCTCCACACCCAATGCGCAGCAGCAGCTTTCTTGTACATGACAGGAGAGGACTGGTGGTTAGCTCATCCCTGTGTGGCATTCGGGCTCTGAACCCTGAGAAACTTAACACTGATTCTAAGGCAAAAATAGCAATGCTGGAGGCCATCACAATACCCGACTCCAAATTATACTGCAGAGCGATAGTAACAAAAGCTGCATGTACTGGCATAGAAATGCACACGTGGACCAATGGGACGGAACCGAAGACACGAGGACAAACCCACGCCTACAGTCATCTGATCCTTGGCAAAGGTGCCACAAACATTGGAGAAAAGACAGCCTTTTAAACAAACGATACTGGGGAAACCGGTTATCCATATGTAGAAGAATCAGACTACACCCTTATCTCACATCTTGCACAAAAATTAACTCAAAATGTATCAAAACCCAGGAATTAGACCAAAAACTATGCAACTCCTAGAAGAACATGTAGGGTCAACACTCTAGCACGTAGACACAGGCACCATCTTTCTCAATAGAGCCCTAAAGCTCAGGAAATAATGCCAAGAGTTAATAAATGGGATAGCATCAAATTAAAAATACTTTTGTACAGCAAAGCAAGCAATTAAGAATATGAAGAGAGGGGCTGGAGTGGTGGCTTGGTGGTTACTGCACTTGCCTGGCATGTGTGAGGAAGTGGGTTCAAACCCCAGCACCATGTACACAACGGAGTGCTGGAGCAACGAAAGCCACATGAAAAACTAAATAAAATTGATTCTATCTTTCTCTCTAAAAAAAAAAATACATAAAAAGATTATGATGAGAGAAGCTACAGAATGTGAGAAAATCTTTGGTAGCTACTTTTCTGACAGATGATTAATATCCAGAACATATAAGCAACAAAAAACCCAACAAATAATAAATGGGCAAATAAACTAAACAGACACTTCTCAAAAGAAGAAATATACACAGCCAACAAATATATGGAAAAAATGTGCAACATTGTTAGCCATTAAGGAAATGAGAATCAAAACTACACTGAGATTTCATCTTACTCCAGTCAGAAGGGCAGCTGCCAAGAATACAAATAATAATAAAAGCTTGACAGGAGGTGGAGAAAAGGAGCACTTTTACACTTTTGGTGGAATTATAAATTACTACAACCACTATGGAAATAAATATGGAGTTTCCTCAAAAGACTAGGCAATACAACTCAGCAATACCACTCCTCAGTATTTATCCAAAAGAATCAAAGTCACCATGCTATCGAGATCCATGCATACCCGTGCTTACAGCAGCCCAATTCACAATAGCCAAGCTATGGAACCAGCCTAGGGGTCTGTCAATGGGTGAATAAATAAAGAAAATGTGTATATATACACACATGGAGCTTTATCCAGCCATTAGGAAGAACGAAATTATGTCATTTGCAGGAAAATGGATGGAACTTGAGGACATTATGTTAAGCAACATAAGCCAAGCTCAGAAAGCCAAGGGTCGTACATTTTCTTTTATGTGTGGAAGCTAGAGAGGAAAAAGGAAAAGAAAGAGGGGGTGGGCATCTCATGAAAATTGAAGGGAGACTGGTAGAGTAGAGGAAAGGGACTGGGGAAGGGAGGAAGGTGAAGAGAAAATAGAGGGGAATGACAATATGACCAAATCATATTGTTAGATCGTACCCACAGGAAAACAAAAGGAAACTTGGTGCTGCTCAGAAGCAGAAACTTCCCGAAATGCCAACATCCAGGCTCAGAGAATGAATGCATGCGGGTTGCCAGCTGGGGTTCTAGTGACACAGGTTAGGTTGTTTAATGAGCACTTGGCTACCAACAATGGAATCCCCTAGTCCTTTATTGTAGTCAAATAAACGCATAAGCTAAAGTTCATTCCCAATAATTGTGCCCTTCACATTCTATCTGGACACGAATAATTTAATTTTACTGCTGGGCTACATAGAAAGCATAGAACTAAAATATCAATAGGTAGTAATAAACTAAATTTTTAAAAAAATCCACTCTTCCTTGATCCCATTAAGTCTCAATTATAAGAGCTACTGAACGCCATTGTAAAGAATTGTATTGCTACTTGCTTTCTGTCTCTTTAAATAGTTTGTGCAAATGTGCAATTATGTAAAAAAAAAGTGAACAAAAGGATTTGAAGTGTTGTTTTCTTGCTGGAGCTTAAGGTTTCATTTCAACGGGATACATTTAGCATACACCGTTGAAGTTTTGTGTTTCTACCAAAAGTGGTTAAGGCACGTTGCTTTGGATCTGTTGGCAGGAAGCATGTAATTAATATTTGTTTTCACTTCCAGATGTAATCTCCAAAAAAAAAAAAAAAATGTATCCTCTCCTCTCATATTTACAGAAGACATATTGGCAATTTTCTTAAAAAGTGTAAAGGGTAAGTAATGCTAACATGGATTGCTGTGATTAGGAAGAGCAGCGAGGTGCTGTCTGCAGCCCCCTCAGAGTGCGTATGACGCCGAAGCCGGGGTCGAGCAAGGGGAATCCACTGGCGTTTGCCTTCTGTGGATCTGATACCTGAAACCACAGCTGGACATGAAGCCTCACTTCCATTTCCCATTTTAGCCTTAGCTATTTTTAGAGCAAAGAACTTGAGACTTTGCATCAGAGGCTAAATTAGTGATAGACAGGAAATACTTTTCCCACTCAAAACACTTCATCAGAGTGTGCATCAGAGTGTCATTAGCTGGGCTGGTCCGAGAGGCCAAAGGGGTTACAGGGCCAGAGAGTGGTGGCATCCCTGGTGTCTCCAGCCCTCGCCCTGGACCACACATGAGGACGAGGCCCCCAGGGGACCCAACCCTTGGAGTAACAAGACCACCTAGCTGGGCCTCTCTACAACTAAGAGCCAATGACAGGGGACAGAGCCAACCTCTGTGAACTGGGCCAAGAGAAATCCAACGCTGATGACAACGTGAAGGTCATCTGCCTGGGGTACAGTGCAGTGGGCAAGTCCAAATTCAGGGAGAGGGTTCACATGGATGGATTTCAGCCACAGCAGCTGTCCACAGATGCCTTGACTCTCCATAAGCACACGGCCACCGTGGATGGCAAGGCCATCCTCAGGCACTTTTGGGACACTGCAGGCCAGGAGCTGTTCCAGAGCGTGCACACCTCCTAGGACCACAAGGCCCACACCTGCATCGTGGTGTTCGATGTACAATGGAAAGTCACCTATCAGAACCCGGTATGCAGCACCCCGGGAGTTCAGGCTAGAGATCCCTGCATCATGGTGGCCAGCAAAATTGATGCAGACAGAAATGTAACCCCCAAAACCTTCAGTTCTGCCAGGCAATTCTCCCTGCCCCTATACTTTGTCTCAGCTGCTAATGGTACCAATGTCATGACACACTTCGACGATGCAATTTGATTAGCTGTGTGGTTTTTTCTTTTTGTTTTTTTTTTTAATGAGAGAGAGGAAGAGAGAGAGAGGATCAATTTTTGTTTGTTTTATTTGGCCTTCATTTCTCCAACACTTAGTTGTGTATGTGGTGCTAGGGTTTGAACCCAGGTCCTCACTCATGCCAGGCAAGTGCTCTAACCGCTGAGATACCACTCCAGCCCTTCGATTAGCTGTGTCTTATAAACAGAATTCCCAAAACTTCATGGATGAGGTTTTGCAGGAGCTTGAGGACCTCAAGTTGGAGCAGAAAGAGGAGGATGCCTCTTACTGGGAGCAGATTGTGAGCCAGTTGGCCTCCTGATCAGAAGCTGCCTCTCATGGCTCACTTGGGGTCGTGTGGGGGCACCTTTTGGAATATGCCTCCAGTTATGACTGGAGAGCTTCTCCAGCCCACCCCTGCTCAGCTGCCCACAAACCCACCACCCTATGATACAAAATGAGGTCAGCAAACAGCACTCCAGACAGGTGTGAGGCTTCCCAGACCTTCTTGTGACAGTTTTAGGGATTAGTGTCTCTTACACCTCCCACCCTGCACCCCCAGCTGGCAGGGGAAGGAACCAGGGAACCCACTTGTGAGTCTCTTCAGTAAAGAGACATTTAGGTGGTGGTGGTGGGGGGTTGTGTGTTTTGTATTTTTCTTCCCAAAATTGACCTTAGGGACTATTCTTCACATTTCTTCCAAGAGAATTTTTGCTAATCTCTGATTACCCCAACCCCACACCACAGAATGCGTGGGCCTTGTCCTTTTCCCCTATTCTACTAGTCACTTTTTAAAAAGATATTTTTTTTTAAAGAGAGATGGACAGTGAGAGAGACAGAGAAAGAGAGAAACAACTTTATTGAGTTTTTCACATGGCCTTCGTTGCTCCAACACTCAGTTGTGTACGTGGTGCTGGGGTTTGAACCTGGGTCCTCGTGCTTGCCAGGCAAGCGCCGAAACTGCCGAGCCACCACTCCAGCCCCTTAAAAAGATATTTTTGAGCACGCAGATATTCATTCCAAGTTTTTGAGCACCTAAACATTTCAGGAGCTCCTCCAGGTCAGGCCAAGATCACAGGAGCGGATTTTTCCACTAAAATTAAGTAAAAGCGGGTAACAGGTGTAGCCGTACTTGGTCACACAAACCGTGCAGTTTGTAAACAGCTGTGTCACAAGGACCCATTTGGATTAAACGGAATCAACTTCCAGAGCAGCTCCCTTTGAAGAATCTCCATCTGCTTGGAGTTTTTCCATTTTCTGTCTAAGCCAGGTGAGATGCTGCGGCTCCTGGAGGTGTCCACAGGCTGCAGAGGAAGAGCCATCCTGCTGCTTTTGAGTCATGCCAGGGGCCTGTGGCTTGCTAGTGTGTGTGTTTAAAGAGAGAGAAGGACAGTGAGAGAGGGAAGAGAGAATTGATTTCCTTGAGTTTCTTGTGGCTTTCGTTGCTCTGACGCTTGGTTGTGTACGTGGTGCGGGGACTCAAACACGCATCCTCACTCATGCCAGGCAAGCACCGTAACTGTTGAGCAGCTGCTACAGCCCCGTTGCTAGTGTGTTCCCATGATCATCTTGGGCATCATTTGCATTGTGGTCTTTAATTTATTTTATTTGTATTGTTTCTGTTTTTACAGTAAAGATTGAATTACTTTCAAAAAGGAAAAAAAAAAACCCATATCATCAGGTTTAGGCAAAACACATTTACCCCTGATTCAAAAAGAACATGAAGAAATGAAAGGGAAGAGGGACAATGGGAAGATTTTGAAGGCTGGACCTGATCTTCGACTGGATTACATTTGACTTGTGGCATAGACTTCCAGATCTGATTTGTTTTACAGCTGTGACAATAAAAATGTAATAAGATACACAAGCATTCAGCAGCAATATCTATATTAAAAAATGAAGACAGGATGGTTTATGGTTCCTTTGAGTAGACAGAGCATTTTAAAAAGAGAAAAAAGTCACCGTGACCTGTGTTTCCCAGACTGTACCTTCTAGCAGCGCGGGCCAAGGAACCTGGGGACAGGATCCTGGTCCTGACTCAGCACCCCCTCCAGGCGCACCTCCAAGATGCCAGTGCACCCTGCTTCCGCAACTTGGGGGAGAGAATTGTTATGCAGGTTAATCTCAACTCGCCTATCACTGAAAGGATTTCCTCCTTGTGGGCTCTTCTCCCATGATAAACTCAAGACCTGAGAGAGTATCTTGCTTTCCCTTGGCTAGAATCAAAATTCCAGAGGATAACTTCTAGAGTTGGAGTAGTTGTTGGTCATTCCATGCTAAAATTATTGAGAGCGCCTAACGAAATCTCTCTCTCTCTCTCTCTCTCTCTCTCTCTCTCTCTTTCACACACACACTTCCAACACTTTCATTATGCTTAAGGTGTCTCCCCTAACAGAACTGAGGTTGTGCTATGTGCTCAGGGGACTCACACAAACCTTTCCTATCTTACCTGACCCTTTCCTTTTACACCAGGATGAGATTCCCCGTGAGCCGTGCCCCCAGGCAGCTGACCTCAATGGACCACCCTGACCTATCTGAGTTGCTTTGTGTTGAATAACTTGACAAGAGAAGGAACGAGAGTCTCTTTGCCCATTCAAGAGGCTCCATGGATCTTGGCAGATTTCCCACTTCTTCACCACAACCTTTACGATCCACCTGCTAGAATGTTCTGTTGCACGCTTGCGGCAGAACACCTGCTGGCTGTTTGCTTATACCTGCGTGGCTAGAGGGGCCCAAGAGAATGACCCTGTCTGGAAGACTGCCTGCTCAAGATGACTTGCTGGCCATTTGGACCCTGTCCGTGTGCTTCTCCCAGTTAAACGTTGACAGCTCCTTGGAGAGTGACCAAATCTGTCTGAAAATCCTGTAAGTCAGTTGGGATGCTGGGACTGTTTTCTGGAGCAGGATACTCCAGAAAGTTCATCCCTATGGGGTGAGATTGTTGGCCTGTGTGTGATGTCCTGCTCGGGTCTCCTACGTCAGATTAGGTCCTCCTGCCTCAGATGGCAGGGCTGCAGACCTCTGAATCTGAGATGACGAGGTTGGTAAGAACCTGGGGGTGACCAACTGTGACCAGAGGAGACGCAGGGCATTCAGGATCACCCAACAGGCTTAACAGGCAGATTCCCTAGCTGGGGGCTCCCTGTTTTCTTCTTCACCTCCAGAGTCAGGGCTCAACACCCACCCACATCTCTGACTCAGATTCCCTGGGAAGCTTCTTTTCAGGGTGTCCCTGTATTCACATGGTGGTCCCCACCCCTCCAATAGGGAAACTATCTCAAATCACATTGAGGCTGTGGCCAGCCAGGATGTCCCCAGCAGACTTCATGTCCTATCCCAACTCTGGAGTCAACTCAGCCTGTCCCTCCTCTGGGGTCCTGACAACTTCAACAATCCTCAAACCCAGAGCCACAAACAACCCAAGCATATTGTTTATAGATCTCAAAGAAAAAACTTGGAGGACTCAACATAGAGCTTTGGACATGTTATGACTCACTCCTTGGCAGTGGTGGACTGGGCCACGATGGAGGGCCACACTGTGCCTATATGCGGTGGCAATGCATATAGGACAGGTGACATGCCCACTGTGCAGGTGGCTTTCCTCAGAGGCTTTGTGAGTACATTCCTTTCCTTTACAACCAGGGTCATGCAGTTTAGACCCTCTATAAACACTAGAGATAAGGGAAGGGGCCTCTTCATTTCCTTCATCATCACCGTCTTTAGAGACCTTCTCATCTCACTGCAAGCTTGCCTAGGCACTGACCAGTGTTCAACCCACACTCATCTGTCAGTTGTGTAAAATCCTTAGAAATTTGCCTGGCACAGTGAGCTATGGTCAACATGTATTAATAATTTAAGATAATATTAATAGCATTGCTAAGTCCTTAGTGTGTTGTTGTATCTAGTCCTGGAACACAGAGAGCCTCCACAATTATTTGTAAGTGACATCCCAGAAAGACATGAGCTGAACGGGCTGTATATGTTAGGATGCAGTGGGTGATCACTAGATGGTGGATGCTTCTGTGTCCCATGCCTGGTCTCCAGCTCATTTGGCCCAGGATTTTCTCTTCAATGCAGAGTCCAGGTGGGGTGAAGGGATGGGGAAGAATGGGGTTTCTGCTCCTGGGTATGGTTCCTCCTTTGACATTTCTGCCATTTTTAAGAGTTGTGACTTCTTGAAAAGCCCTTCACTGGTGAGCAAATTCCTCCCAACACTGTGCTTCTTCCCTAGGTGCCACCAGGTGATGAGGGATGGTTGGTTAGGATCACATAAGCACAGTAGCTAGCCCCACTGCAGAAACTGTGCTCAGGTAACAGGAACAGACTGTTCAACATACACAAAGCTCCTCCCTAGCACGTAAAATGGTTTATTAGAACAACAAATACTCCTTTGCCTCCATTTTTGTGCAGAAGCAGAATCAACACACTCATCAAAGTGGATGGACCAGTCCCTTTACATAAAAACTACCTTAGTTTCTCCTTGGCTTGTTGAGATCCAGTGCAGATCATGAAGACAATGTTGAGAACCTTGCCAAATCCTGCATATGAGCCCCTGAATCGAAGCAGTATGTTACTACACAACTCGGTGATGTGTTACCTCCAGTGTAGCTGTCAGAGATTATTTCCACTCTCATGAGTCTAAGAAACAGCCCCTCAGAGTCCTCTGGGTGGGGACAAAATGATTCTGGCCTGGGCTTTGCAGGGTTTGACCCTGCTACCCTGGTCACAATAGATTGGGCTGGAGCGTAGTATTTGGCCTCTGTAGCCTGTGGTGCTCTCTATGAGAACTTTGCCTACTGAGGCATTCCCTATTAAAGGAGGGGCTGGCACAGCACAAGGAGCCTTCTTTTGGTCGTGCCAGAAAAAGCACAGTTGGTAGCAGTGGCAGAAATCAAGAGGCAAGAGAGGGAAGTTGTTAAGCTGAAGCCAAGCGACAGCAGATGTTGCGGGGTAGGGTAAGGTAGAGAGCAGGGAGTCGATATGGAAGCAGAGTCTGAAAGATAAATGGAACGGGAGGAGCCACCAGGAGAGGAAACAACGGACACTTTTACAGAAGCGACAGCTACTAGGGATGCAATTAGGACACTAGAGTGTTTGTTGTTTCCTGAACAGTGGAAGGGAAAGAAAGAGCTCTCTTTTCCCTCTAAGGTCCATGACTGAGGCCCCTAAAACCGAAGACTAAGGTGTTGGGGATCCCCCAACATGTGGTCCAGCTGGCTTGTAAAAGAATTGGTGATAAACAACTCTGACCCAGCTGGCTTGTATCTTCCTTAGTGACTGTAATGCCTGACCGCATGACTAAACCATTAGGCCACTCATTTGTTACAATTGTATAAACGTGTTTGCATTGTACCCCTATTGGCTATTGTAATGGATAAATAGAGTAGCGACTAGTCAGGCAGAAGAAGCAGCAACCCGCCCTGTCCTGAAGCAGAAGCACAGAAGCATGGAAGCAGCAGCAGCAGCAGCAGCAGCAGCAGCAGCAGCAGCAGCAGCAGCAGCAGCAGCAGCAGCAGCGAGGGTGGAGAGATCAGCAGCGGTAGAAGATGCAGGCAGTAAGAGCCTCGGCTGCAGAAACAGAAACTCTGGTATGGCAGTAGAAACAAGGACTCTGAATGTGAATAGCCTTGACTCTAAGAGAGAGAAGGCGGGAAGCGCCTGGAGGCCTTTAGCCGTGGTAAAGAGAGAAATAAAGCGTTTGGAGAACTTAAGACCAGTGGGTCTGTTTTAACCTCAGTTCACCGCCTGAATGAGAGCCTTGTCCGGTTCCTGCCGGCCGCGACCGGGCGCTAAGCGGCAAACGAAAAGCATGTACAGTTTTAAAAGTATGAAAGTGTATGTGACACGGGAGCCCTTACAGGAAAGCGGGGACTGAAAGAAACAGACCGTGTTTTTATGAAGAGCAGACTGTCATGGAGAAAGGGTAGAAAGTGGGTATGAGCTAATGGTAATAAATCTGGGGAACTAGCAAGACCTGTGTACACATTCAGATTCTTCTCAGCCTCCCTGTATCTTTGACTATTTTCTTCTGGGTATAAGGAGAGCACCTCTCACAGGAGGGTCTGATGACCTGCTTCAGCGGAAGGTCAGAGAATCCTTCCTAGATTTTGTGAAATGCTCCAGGGAAGATGGACAGGGTGAGGTCAGGAAGGCAGAGAGGCTTTTCTGCTTCTGCTGTTTTCTCCAATATCATCGTAGCATGTCCTGAATCTCATCAACGGCACCAAGGATCCAGATCCAGGAGGCCTGAATGATTTCATCGGAGTCATTTGGCCCAGAGCACCATATATCACAAATGAAGTAAAGGGTGGGGGCCCTTTTGAATCAGCTGGGAAAGGTGCAGCAAACTAAAGAGTCTCCGACTTACAATGGTTTAACTTTACGAAGGTTCAGCTTTACCATGGTGCTACAATGCCTGGCTGTGATTGATCTTTTAAATACTTCTCTGGCTGTTGTGTCACTGATGGATAACAGGCATGGATGGTGATAGTATAATCAGGGAGTCAGTCTTCCTAGTGAAAGAAGATGGTGCCTTGAACTAAGGTGATTACAGTGAAGCTGGAGTAAAGGCAGCAGATCCCACGACTACTTTAGAGATCATTGATTGGATTTGATGGGGTATGGATGATGAGGAAAAGAGAAACCAGGTGGTCAGTTCAAGTGGCTTAACTTGAGCAACCTGGTAGGTGATGGTGCTGCTTACTGAAATGAAAAGATGGGAGAAGAGCAGATTAAGAGGCACGCATGCAGTAATATTTTCATTTTTTTATGTTGGTTTGAGATGCCTGTGGGATAGATGAAGAAGCAACTGGCATAAATCAATCCAAGGGAGGAGAGGCAGAGATGTGGGTGTCATCGGTGCCCGGAGAGTACAGGAGGTTATGTACAGAATAACCTAAGGAGAGAGCACAGATGGAGAAGATGTAAAAGCTGGGATGCAGCCTTGGGAGCAGCTGTTGAAACAGGAGAAGGGATGAAGGAGAAGAGAGAGGAACAGGACCTTGGTAGCAAGAGAAGAATGTGACTTAGGAGCGGGATGAAGACATGCACTGAGAACAACTGGGACGTCCAGAAAGAATCAGGGCCGGGAAGCAACAAACGGCATTGGTAACATGGAGGTCACTGGCGACTTGTGAAACGTGATCTTTTGGTGTGAATGGCACGAAAGCAAGACGGGGTATGCCAAAGAGACAGCGCAGACAGGCCTGTTGAGACAGCTGTAGTTGTTGTTTTATCAAGGAGGACGGGGAGGCTTAGGGTGGAAGACGAAGCCTGGAGGGGTCAGACCCTGGAGCAGGCGTTCATGAAATGCTTTGCGACAGGGAAATGAGCTGCACCAGGGATTTGAACGGCTTTTCCAGACTGCAAAGCCCAACGGCGCACGCAAAGGAGTCTTCGATTTAAATCTTCCTTCCACGAGGCCACTTCTAAGGTAATTAAGCAGAATGCAAGGCCGGTGCGGGTGCACGGGCGCTCGCCCTCCCGAGGGCGGGAAGGACACGCCCCCTTTCCGCAGCCCAGCCCGCGCGCCCCATTGCGCCTGCGCGGGGCTGGCAGGGGCGGGGCGAGGGGCGGGAACGCGGAAGGCGCTGGGGCAGCGGGGCGCGGGCCGAGCCGGGGGCGGGGCGGCGCGGGAGTGCGGGGCGTGCGGGTGACAGGTGCGCGGGGCGGCCGGGGGCCGCGGCCGGGGAGGCGACGATGCTGGAGACCCTGCGCGAGCGGCTGCTGAGCGTGCAGCAGGATTTCGCCTCCGGGTGGGTATACGGTAGGCGACCGAAAGGGATCGAAAGGGACCCCGGGGCGCAGGGGCCCGGGACGGCCCGCCTCCCTCCTCCGCGGCCAAACTAACGAACTTGCCGGCATCTGGGCCTCCGGAGGCGCAAAGTAACTTCGGTCCCCGCGGGCAGGCTGCCTCGCGGCCCGGGCGACCTCTCCTCCCGCCCGGCCCGGGAGGGCGTCACGTGAGAGGCGAGCGCGCCGCCCCGCTTCCGCCGGCCGGGACCGCTGCCCCGGACCCCCGCTCCTGGAGACTCCCGAGGCCCCCGGGCGGGAGTCGCTTGCCCGGGTCGGGCCAGGCTGCCCCCTTGGCCCTCGAGAGGGACCTGGGGGAGGGAAGCGACCGAGCTGTAGCAGCACCGATCAGAACCCGGAGTTCAGAGCACAGAGCTGCAGCTCTGCTCGCTGCCTGGATGCTGCTTCAACGACGCACGCCCACGTCGCAGGGATTCCAGTTAAACCCTACCGCCGCGAGTTGTGGAAGAGCCCCAGGTGATTCCGCTGTGCTGCAAAGCCTGGTGGTCGAGCGCCACGGCCTGTGCACTCCTGCAGCCTCCTCCACTTACCCGACTTCTGCAAGCCTCTTTGAACACCTTCCGCCACTGAAAAGTGGAAATGAGGAAGGCACTTACCTCGTAGGGCATTGAGAGGGTTAATGAATGAGCATGTACAACAGGCACTGTCACCGTTACTAGTGCTTAAGTCATTACTTTAGAGGAGGTGTCACTTGTATGAAGGATCTGTCACCTTTACCGTACAAAGCCTTTTGGAGAATGTTCTGAATGTGAGGGCACCTCGAGCATGTATGTTTTAAATTCCTAAGGGGACAGATAGTAACAGCGAATACTAATACTTAAGCACTTACCGCACTGATAAAGCCTTTTTGATCATTTAGTTCTAAGAATATTAATCATGGATGCACAGGAAGCCGTTCATTGAAAGGGTGTGCTTGCATGCTTGCAATTTTTTTTCTCCCTATTAAGTTAGAAGAAGTAACTTCAGAGTGTAAATTTTGAAAATTTTGGTGTGATGTTTCAGTGGCCACAATTAAACCCACCTGGGTATGCTCTTGTTATTGCTTCAAGAAATTCCTCCAGATGGCATAGTGGTCCCTCTTCCTAAGTTGCTACAATTCTCCAGGTCATATGGTTGCCTCAGAACCTGTTGGCCTTCCATACCGTTGCTTAAGAAGGTTTCTTGCTTAGAAATATGGACTCTGGACTGCCAAGGTCCAAATCAGCCTGGGAGATCTGGATAACCCTAAAGTTTAGGATTTAGTTAGGGAGAGGGCCTGAGAGAGTCAGGTTAGAACTCTTTGGAAACTGACTTGCCTTTTTGAAGATGCTGTGTAGTAAGCCCAGGTTAGCATTAGTGCCCTTTGTTCCATGCAGAACTTGGTTGGCTTCCTCTTTGCACAGGTCACTCTTAGAGAACAAACCTCTGCATCGTCTGTGTGTGCCATTAGCCTGTTAGCTAACTGAGATAACGCATCTCCAGGTGAAGCCTGTCTTCCAGTTGACCCATGGCTCTCGGCTCAGACGTTCACTTCAGGTCCTCAGTTTTCCTTCATGATTTTTACTAAGGAAACAAAGCAATCCCTCTTTGTAAACTCTTCCATATTTAGCTTGTTCAGCCTGTTACACACATTAAATACTTTTGCTTTGATGAGAAAAGATGATTAAAAGTTAAACCTAGTACATGTTTGTTGTATGGAGACACAAGGGGATTTGATTCAGCAATAAAAAGCAACATGGCAGTTGCCTTCCAAAACTAACCAGTAGGACCTGGCATTCTTGTAAGGAACCCTGGTGGTTCAGCTGACAGAGCTACTGCCTTCTGAAGTACTTGGAAACATCCACTGTTCATGGTGCCCCAGGCCATCAGTAGATGACCTTGTGATTTTTCTGGGCTTATTTGGCTACCAGAACAGCATCTGCTTAGCTCGTCTTCTCATTTTCAGTTTCTGAAAATTTGTATATGCAGAGCTTAATCCTACGCAAATTTAATCACTTTTAGTGACTTTTTAAAAGATTATTAGCCTCATAAGAAAATGTTACTGTAGTAGTTAAAGCATGTCCAATAAAGACATTGAAAAAATCTATATTCTGTTCAGGCTTAGAAAAAAATGCACATTATCATGATTCTTAAAGGACAGGGTAAACATTAGTGATGGTCTGCAGGACTCAAATTTGTGAACTTGTGGATTTTTTTTTTTTTTTTTTTTGCAGTACTGGAGATAGAACCCAAGCCCTTGAACATGCTACACAAATGTTGTTCTACTGAGCTATGACACCCAGCCCCTTGCTGCCGTTTTTAGTAAATTTTTATTCATAGTAACAATTATTTCTACACTGAAACCTACTATTGTAATTGTAGCACATGTTTTGTGCCCTAAGTGGGTGGTGGGCCAGCCAAGTGGCCCTGGAACTAGAGGGCTTTGGTTCTGGGCCTCAGCAGAGATCTTTCTCATCACTGAGAGAGTCCTCATTTAATTTAACTTAGAATTCTTAGAGCCTTTTGGAATGTTCACATAGAACATTCTTTTTTGGGGGTGAGGTTGTCAAACCAAGGGAAGCTTCTGGATATGGATGCACATAGTTCAAATCCACTGGGACATTTGTTACCTTTTCAGTAGTTATGACCAAAGGCCTCAGGACTGAGGTATTCAGGCATGCAAAGAGGTTTGCAAAAATCTCTTCAGGGAACTGAAAATCAGATTTACTGAGGGATTGAAGCTGCCTGTCACAGGCTGGTGTTTCCTGTTTGTAATGCTCTGGGTTCCTGTGATTAGGAGTTAAAAAAAATCTGTTTATTAATTGTCACAACTTGGCAATATGTGTTTCCCCCTCAAAGCCACTGTCCCCTGGCCTCCATCTCTGCCCAATACCCTCATTCTCTCCTCCTTGTAGTGTCAAAAAAAAAAAAAAAAAAAACCTGTGCAAAGGAGAGGATCCGGTAATCCCTAATGAGGTCAAATGGTCAGGTTGTTCCTGAAATTTTAACTTTTCTAGGATTGCTCTTAAGGAAAAATGTTTTAACCTGATTTAATATTTACTGAGTTCCTGCTAAGTGCCAGACAAGGTTAAGCACACAGTGTCCTTCTTCATAAAAGGTGAAGAAGGGTTTGAGAGGCCACCTACTCAGTTTAGTCTTTGCTAAGCGATGTCTGTACATTGGGCTAGATACTTGGCTAACCAAGCCGACTAAAACAGTCCCTACCTTCCGGTTGCCTTAGACTGGGGGTAACGTAAAGCGAAATGAACTGCATGTTAAAGCCCAGAGGAGAGTCCTTAATTTGGATGCATTTACAGAAGACTTAAAAGTAAGTGGCTTCCAGTGTGGGTATGGAAGAATGGGGTGAGAGCATGATAGGTTTGGGTAAGGGTATTTCAGAGATAAAGGAGAGGAAGTCCATTGCCTGATCGTCTGTAATGCTTTGCTTAGTTAATTTGTGCTTACTTTGTGGCAGGCACTGTTCTGGGTGCTGAGGACCTGGTGGCAAATAAGGTCCCTGCTGCTTCTAATGGCAGGTGGCAGAGTATCTGGACGATCCTAGGTACGGTGATTAGGTTAAGGGGCAGAGGTTTGTATGATTTCTGGAACAGTAACTTAGTGTGATAAGATCGGGGTGGGGACCGGGGGATTAGGGTGCAATTATGGGCCAGGTGAGAGATAAGGGGATGCTGGTGGAAACTCGGAAGAGGGAAGGAATGTGAATTTGTCAGCAGTGAGATGTGGGCGATAAAAAGGCAAAGGAATGAGAATGTTGGCTTTGGAGCATGGTAGATAAATGCTGGTATATGCCAACACAAGAGGAGCAGGTTCAGGAAGAAGGAGCAGTGGACGGTGTACTTGGTGTATTAGTTGGAAATTGACGCGCTCAGGAGAGGTCAGAATCGAAGCACAGTGTATTTGTGGTTCATTAGGACAAAGACCCCCTTTTCTGAGTATGCAGCTTCTGTGTGAGTTTTGCAGGCTTTGGAGCTTAAGGGTCATTTTCACTTTCCAGCATGATTAATGCTTTTGCTTATTGACTGATCTTGTTAGAAAAAAATTGACAAACACTAATGTGAAGATGAAATACATTGGATTTATAAACAGAATTTAAAATTAGAATAATGGAAAAAATGAACATGGTTCAAAGGAATTGAGTTTTTTTTAACATTTTTTTTTGCAAGAAATTGAGTCTTAAGACAAAATATGCTAACTCATTTTGTCATCTTCGCTTTTCCTAATAGCCAGTGGTGGAGATGAGTTGGAAAATGAGGTGCAGGTGGATGAAATGCCACCCAGGTTGCCCCAGGCACCTGAGTGAGCCAAGCGCCCGTGCTCATTTTCTTGTGGTGCCCTGCACATTGTGCTGTTTATCTGCGTCTTTCTAAAGTTTTTGCCTAAGCAGTTTTGCACATCACCTCGATTTCTTAATGAGAGGCCTCCATTTCAGTACTGTCTCCAAAGCTGGAAGAAATAAATACACTGGTGTCGAATTAAGGTAAGTCTTTGGAGCCATCTAAAAATAAAATTATTGAATTGCTTTGGATGAATTTGAGGTTGAGTGCTTTGAACTCGAAAGTGCATTAGTTGTCATTAGTAGAAAGCAATCGCCTGATGGCTCTCCTAAGTGTGTGTTAGTATACTCACGTGGCAGCACTTAAGTCTCCCTGGGTGTGTGTGGTATTAGGAAGAAGCTTGAGAACAGGACAGGGAAAGAAAGCCTTTTAAAGAAACTGGTGCATTAGGAACCTCTGCTTTATTTCACACTAACCCGTTACCTACATACTTTCTCGACTTTCTTGATGATGATAATTTTTTATTATACCCTTCATTTGAATTAGCTCTATAGTTTCCCCAAATGTCACCAAGGTCATATTTAGACTTTTCTTTTATTCTGAGCAAGTTTTTGTGGTTGCGTATAATACTGTTGTTTTACATTGGAGGATACAGGAGTATTCCCCGGGATCAGTATTTCCTTTTCATGTGTCATGACATTGTGAGACATGAAATAAACTTCCAGCGTGTGCCAGCACAGGATCAGTTTGAGAAACTTTAGAGCTATGTCAGAATAAAAATTGTAGACTACTTTAAGTTGACTTCCAGGTTTTAAGGATGGATCTTAGAAAGGACCTTTTTGCATTTTTACTTTACTAAATATATCTAACCTTTTTTCTTTTCATCTTTAGAATGGTGGTTGTAACCTTGCATCTTTTTCTCTCCTGTACTTTGGTTACTGTTTTCATGAACTTCCCTGTAGCTACTTTTGTTTTTTCCAACAGTTTTCTGGTTTTGGCACACTGACAATTTATTTGGAGAAGATATGGTGAGGAAAGATGAATATCTACAAGACTACTTCTGTTAATTTTTTTTTTACAAAGTTTCAGACATACACAAACGCAAAGTAACATAATGAATTCATATATGCATTACACAGATTATTTCCAATACTGCCACATCTGTTTTCCTTCTCTTCGTGTAATAAGTGAATCTCAGATTCGTCTATGGCACCTCTCCGGCATCATTTTGCTTCACTTGGAAAGCACATTGCATAGATGCAGTGGCCGCTTGATCTCTAACAAAATGAACACCAGCTCCTTGGAGTTACCAGTTATCCAGTCCATAAGCAGATTTCCCGGTGCTTGGAAAGGTCTCTTTACAGCTTTCGGTTCAGGTTCAGAGCAAGCATGGTGCACACGTTACATCTGGTTGAAGATGCGCTGGAGCAGGTGGGGTTAAGCAGCCACCGGTGGCGCTCAGCGACTCTTCACAGCTTTATTTCCAGCTCCCGAAACACTTCATTTTCCCCTTTTCTTCCACGTTACTTTTTTCTTTCTTTTTTGGGGAAGGAGGAAAGGACCCCAAACTTGGCATGTTACAGTTGAGAAATTAAAAGATTATTCTAGAAATAAATATTAGAAATATGAACCTGGCAATTAGTTAGATCGTCCAGTTGGAGTGGCCCAGGGAGGATCTCAGCAGTTCCTTTCACATCTGGCTAATTGTCTCAGATCACTAAAAATTATCCTAGACTCATTTTCAGGGTAATGTACACTGTGAAGAACTATCCTAGGATAATTCTCTGATCTGTCACAAATGAATGCCTTTCTCAGATTTTGGAGTAGCAGTGGTAAAGTTTGGCTATAAAAATACCTGTGTCTGACTTTCACATAATCATTGAAGCCCAATTTACTTGTTTTTAAGATAAACTTAGAAATTTTATTGTTTCTCTGGGACAGATGAAGCATTTATGTCATTTCCTTGACTCATCTAGAGAGATAACCAAATAGTTTTGTACTAAAGAGATGGCTGAATCTTTTGGGTATTATAGAGAAATCTAGTACTATTGTTTTGAAAAAGATTATAGAGTAAAATTCTTTGTATGAAATTGACATTCCAATTTGGTTAAAAAAAAATGCGCTTGATCAGAAATTTCCTTCTGCTGCATGACCAGGCATTATTGACAAAAAGAATCTTGTGTCAGGGCTTGCATGTGTAGTTGGTCAGGTTGCACACTGTACTGTGTAGTACTGAGGTATGCATCCGAGGGTCAGCTTGTGTATCGGGACAGGTCCGGGCTGATGTCAGTAAAGCGTCCTAAGGAAGGAGCACCTATTTTTTCTGTTTCCCCCCCGCCCAGAAGATTTAAGGGGCCAGCAGTGGTGCTTGTGGTCTGTTTCAGTCTCTCTTTTGAAATGACTATTTGTTGAAGTAATTAAGATCATGTCCAGCAGTATCTCATTTTATGAGATTATCTCATAATCTAGCATTTGTTTATTGGCAGTTCAGTTATCTGGAGTAGAGTCTATGGCCAAAAGAAAGGAAAATCGGGTGAGGAAAGGGAGCATGAATTGCACAATCTGAGGGCCCTGTTTTGTGTTTAGAAGAGCCTGCTAAGTTTACATGTGCAGCTCCAGCCCTGTTTCTTTCTGTTTTCTAGCCAGTCATTTAAAAACAACAGGTTAGAAGGGGAGGAGGCTGCATTAGTCGGATGGTTACCAGAAGCAACATGGGATCCTGAAACTGCTGACCAAGAGTAGAGGCAGAAGCTTTAGAAAAGACACAAGAGCCCAAACACAAAACCACCATTGGTTGGTTCAGATTGGCAAATGAAGATGTATTCCTAGCTCAGAGGATCTGAAGGAAGTACTGTTTCCACCTTAAAATGCAGCCAGGTGTTCATGAAAACAAATCAACAGTTATCAAATGTAAAATAGGGTTCACCAAGTCTTTAATGAAAACAGTCTGTCATGTGTTTTAGAAAGCTCTTTACCAACTGAAATTTCAATAATGTAGGTACTTAAGATTAGCTGAGTGCGTGGGATTACATCTAGCTAAAGTATGCTGCCTGGTTTATGAATATTTATCTTACTTCTTGAGCTCACTTATGTGAATTGCGACTTTTCTAGTGATACCAGATAATGAAGGTTTCTCTACTTTGATCCCATTTAGGAGTCTTTTTTTCTAACAAAGGGATTTGGGAAAAGTAAGAATATAAAAATTGCTATAGATTTTGCACGTGTGATTATCTGACATACAGTAAACAATCAAATATTTGCTGCCTGTACAAGTGCTTAATTCTTTTTTCCCTTGTATTTATTTTTCACATTTTTAATTGGTTATAATTTTATAGTTGTACGTATTGATGGGATTTGTTACGTATTCATACATGCCAAAATTAAATTTTTTTTTTTTTTTGCTAATCCCACCTAAAATTGTAACAATTGTGAAAACTTGTGGTTGAAAGTCTCGTGACCTGTAAACATATATCTTATGCTTGTTGAGTTGCAGGCTGAAGACTTTAAGTGACAAGTCGAAAGAAGCAAAAGCGAGAAGCAAACCGAGGTAGGCTCTGGCTAAGCTTCTTCTTCATCGGGACTTGAACTGCACACAGCTTTGGGTTCTATTCACAGCAGTAAGGTTACTTTAAAGGTGTCAGATGCATTGAGTGCATCAATTACAAAACAATCTATCGATTCTAAATTTTGTAACAGGAAAGTTTTCTGATAAAATTGTGAAATGGTTGGAAAAATGGTCACATGTAATTGTTTCACTCTGACAATCGATAGCTATTGGTTGATCACAAGTAGTTTGCATATTAAGATCAAAATAGAAGTCCTGTGTTATTGGAAAGCAAATTAATGGTGAGTAGGGTGTGGCAAATGAATCTTTTTAGCTGTTACCTGTTTTATATGAAAACCCCAGTATTGTGCCCCTTTTTTTCATTTAAGTAGAGCCTGTGACCAAATTGTACTTTCTGCCTTGAGATAATGAGCTTTGATGTTATTCTCCTTATGTACTGTTATGTTAAAATGATTAGCACATGCTAAAACGGTCTCCATGGGACAAAGTGACAGCTGATACACAGTAACTCTGACATCATATGTTTTCCTAAAGGTTTAGATAAATCATGGGTATTTTTGAAATATCTTACATTACAATTGACAGTGCCAGAGTTCTTATATTTAATTTCTTTTTAAGAAAACATATTCAGTATTAATAAGTGTTTCTTTTGGCAGGACTGTTTCATATTTGCCCAAGTACTCTGCTGGACTGGAATTACTTAGCAGGTAAATGTTATCCTTTAGAGTGGAAGGTTATACTTCTGTTGTCCAAAGTTATTTTACAATTTTATAGATAAAAACCTTAGCACACCTAAATATTATTTTAATATACTGATTGGAGGTTATTATTTTTTTTTCTTTGAAGGCTTTTACTTTTCACTGGTTAGTAAAGGACATTTAGACCTCGATCGATCACTATTTTTTTTGCTAGTCACTGTTTTGTGATGTGTTTATTATTTGTATGGTTTCTTTACAGAAAACTTGATTCTGAATTTGAGTCCTCAGTCAGGTTTCTTACTTTGATTTTTAGTGTTATACCGTTTATTTTCTAGTCTGTGCCTATTGACCCGTAGACAATAAAATGCGTGGTTTTTGAGGACATGACACCGAAAGAAAAGCAACAAGAGAAAAAAGAAATCAAGCACTTTAGTGCTTCAGAGAGCACCACTAAGAAAGTGAAGCAGCCACCACAGAGAATGGGAGGAGGTGTTTGCAGACCTTACCTGATGAAGGACTGGTATCCAGAACATATAACGAACGTGTATAACGCAGCAGTAAAAAGACAGCTCAGTGAAGAAATAGACAAAGGGTTTGAATAGATGTTTCTCAAAAGAAATATGCCAGTGGTCAGGAAGAACATGAGAAAATGCTCAACATGTTAGTCCCCGTGGAAGTGCAACCCAAAACCTCAGCGAGGCGCCACATCACACTCCCCAGCATCTCTGTGTTAAAAACGATAGGCTCTGGGGGAGTTAGCACCCTTATGCATTGGTGGTTGGCTTGTAAAATTGTGCAGCCGTTTTAGTTTTGTAGTTTCTTTATAAGTGACATTTAGAATTACCGTATGACCTGGCAATTTCACACAAAAACTTGTATCCGAATGTGCATAGTAGTAGTATTCCTAATAGAAAAAGAACAAAAATGTCTGTCAGCTGATGAATGAATAAATAAAATACATATCCGTATATATAGAATATTATGCTGCCACAAAAAGGGAATGAAAGACATGCTACGATATGGATGAAACTTAAAGGCATATGCTATGTGAAAGGAATAAGTCCAGAAGGTCACATATTGTATGATTCCTTTTATATGGCATATCCAAAAGAGAAAAATGCATAGAGACAAAAAAGCAGATTTGTGTTGACTAGAGTTTGTAGGGAATTGAGTGATAGTGTGATCATTAGACAGCTTTGTGAATATACTAACAACTTCTAAATTATACATTTTAAAAAGGTGAGTTTTATGGTTATCAATTATAAAAAATTCGTACACAGTTTGAGAATGTTATGTAAAGTTCTCTACTTTATCACCTACCCTCTGACCCAAGTGTGGTAAAGATGTGTGCGATGGAACACAGCTACTTTCCTTGCCTGTTGCTGGGCCCACACTTTACCACTGAGCTATGTCCCCACCTAAAGAGTAAACTCAGGACTCAGTCCTCTTTGGGTGTTTTCTCCTTCCTACCCCATGAAAGAACTATACTTTTTTGTATACTCTGTGATTTTTTTAATAGAAAACTGAACATTTGAATTACACACTGTGGTAGCACTGGAGATGAGATGCTCCCCCTTTCCCATGGTCTGCTGTTTTATTGTTTACTATTGTAGTCATGTGTACTGTTTTTTATCCTGAGGTGTAAACTTGAGGTTTCCCCAGGTCTTTTCTTAGCTTATACCTTTCCACTGGTCATGGCGACTTTCTACGGCACCCTGTGTGGATGGTTGCTTTTGAATGTCTTAGTCCTTAATGTCTGATTCCCAAAGAGGAAAAAGAGAAAAATGAGAAGGGACAAAAGTGAGGTGCTGGCCTTCCAAACCTGATGGTCTCTGTAGAAGGAAAGGATGGATTTGCAATGATGGTTGCCTCTGTATCTGCATCTCCCTGATCAGAGGCAGCAGTTAGTGATCAGTACAGGGATCCCAGTAAGTGGAGACCAGGGTCCTCATTGCCCACTGGTCCCCACAGTCTGAGGACAAGCTGCTTCCAGAGCAAGGGTGTGGCTGGCTGCCGTGGGGCTGGGGGTGAGGAGTGGGTAGCTGCTGCTGGGCCAGAGTTAATCTGTTTTCCCCTGGAAGTTGCAAGCCTTCTGTGATGCCAGAATTTGAAATAGTTTGACAGATTCTGTCAGCACACTGTGGCCCAGAGAGAAGATGCTTGCATTCTGGCATCTTCCCCGGGGCTCTAAATCGTGCTTTAGAATGCATGGTATATCACAGTTAAAAGGCTGTATTCTGAATTCTTCCACTAGTTCTGTGTTATGTAAAGTATTATTAGGAGAATGAGTCATTGCATTATCATTGTGGTTTCCTCCCCATTGTCCCATCATTGATTTGTGATCTTAAAGATATTTGAAAGCATGAAAAGTGAAGATGCTTATATCCAGGGTCTTCACAACAAGGCCACCCACCCATCTGTTGAGAGTGACTGGAGAGGGATGACCTTCAGGGGCACGTGTGTGTGTGTGTGTGTGTCACCTGCTGGGTAGACTTCTGTGAGCAATTTAACAGGAGTGAAGCCTTCAAGCTGCTGCTGGTTGGCGACTGAGGCCCACACAGGTCGCATAGCTGTCTCTGTAATGGTTTGTAGACCTTTCTCTAACCGTGCTCAGTAGCACAGGAGAGGAGCAGGAGAAAATGACCGGTCAGGTTAATCTGTATTATTTAGGGAATACCAAACACAGGAGGAAATGTCAGGAACTAGGTGCTGAACTGGTGGGTATGAGAATGGTGATATATTGATAAGAAGGTGTAGAAAGCATAACTACAACGGGGAGAAGGAGATGGTAGGAAAAGATTGATCTGGTGTTTAAATGGCGCAGTAGTTAATTAGCTCTTTTCCATTGATTGAAGAAAGTGATAGAAAAGTTTATCATGAAGGCCTGAATGTGAAGTTAGTGTGCTCATTCCCTTACTCGGCAGACTTTTAATAGCTTCTGTCTGCTAGGTGCTGAAACAGTGAAAGAGGCTGAAGTGACATCTCAGCAACTTGATGCCTAACATTCAGTAACTCTTGTTGATTTAAAATGATACTTACACAGCCTGATACACCACAGAACATTTTCAGTCTGTTAGTTGACAATGACAGTAAGATTCTTAGTTGTGTGACCTTCCACCTTGCTTTTCATTACATGTAGATGCTGATAACGGTTGGGATTATCAGATTGATTTTCCTATTTAAATTTGACAGGAAACTTATAAATCTCTCTGTAGCTTGAGGGGAGATAGTATAAGTTCATAGACCACATATCCCTGTTCTGAAAATTATCACTTGGATAGCTAGAAGTTTTGACAAGATGGAAAATCAGGTTTTACATCAGCAACCATATATAAATGGTTCAGAAATTGTACTTTTTAACATTTCGAGATAATTTTAGACTTAATAAAAAAATTGCAAAAATAGAACAAGGAATCCCAGCCTCCCCAGTATTAGCATTTTGCACAACTATGATAATCATAATCAGAACCAGAAAATTAACATTGGCAAATACCTTACTATAAGCCTCACTCAGATGTCTTTAATTGTGAACCAAGATCCGATCTGGGCTCACACGTATTTAGCCACTGTGTCTCTTTGATCTCCTTTAATCTGGAATACTTGAATCTTTGTCTCTCATGATCTTGACAGTTTTGAAAAGGACTGACCAGTGTTTGCCAAATGTCCCTTGACTTGAGTTTATCTCCCCTTTCCTAATGAATACATTCAAGTTAGTGCCTTCTGACAGGGAGCGCGAGAAGAGTGACTTCTGTCCTTCTCAAGTACTTCACATCAGCAGGCACAGGGCATTGATGGCTCCTTACCACTGATCGGCCCTGCCCTTGTTGATGACGTGTCTGCCAGGTTCCTCTGCTGTTGATGCTGTTCTCGCCATTTTAGTTAATGAGCATCCTCTGGGGAGATAACATTGAGACTATGGAAATCTCCTGTTTCTCTTCATACTTTCCCCAACATATTTTAAATCCATTAATTTTTCCCTGAAACAATTATTTCTGTTGTATGTACCCAGTAGTGACTTCCATCATTTCTTTAAAATTAATTGGAATCCTATGAAGAAGAGGTTTTCTCTTCTCATTCAGCTATTTACCTCGCTGTGGACTCATGAATGTTTGTTTTAGTATTCAGGGTGTAATCCGTTGCTGCCGCTATTTGCTTTGTTGCTCAAATTGTCTTATATTTGGCCTTTGGAAGCTCTTTCAAGTTGACTTCTGTTCTTGCAATGTGTCCCCTTATTTTTTGAGTTTCTCCTTTCTGGAATTATATTCCACTTTCATCTTTAGATAGTATTTCTTTTTAATGTGTGGTTTACACTTTGGATTATTTTGCTTGTTTTAGGTATGAAGATACATGGGCTGCACTTCACAAAAGAGCCAAAGAATGTGCAGATGCTGGAGAGGTAAAGAATTGGCTATTTTATTTATTTGCTTGTGTACCGGGGATTGAACACGGTTTATTTTTTACTTTGGAACAGGGTCTCACTAAATTGCTGGGGCTGACTTTGAACTTGCTTTCCTCCTGCCTCAGGTTCCTGAATTGGGATTACAGGTGTGCACATCCATGCCCAGCTAGAATTGGCTCATTTTATGTTCATGGGAAGATTTCCTTTTCAATGTTAAATGCAAGTTTATTAAGAAAGTTGTTATTGTGTGGAAGTATTTTTCAGAATATCTGATATTTAATTTAATTGAAACTCCCTGAATATAAAGTACTTTAAAAATTATTATTATTACTATTATTTTGGTACTGGGGATTTAACCCAGGGGTGTTTTACCACTGAGCTACATTTCCGCCCTTTTTTATTTTTCATTTTGAAACAGGGTCTGAGTTGTTTAGGGCTTTGCTAAGTTGCTGAGGTTGTTCTTGAACTTGCAGTTAGTCCTCCTGCCTTAGCCTCCGAGTCACCGGGATACAGGTATACACTGCCATGCCTAGCTGCCACTTTTTAAATTAGACACAGTTTCTGAGTCAAGTAATTTAGTTTAGTTGGGTTAGACAGTTTATAACTTTTATTCTAATGACAGGTAAGTATTTGACTCTTCTAGGTATAATGCTTTGAATTGGAGTTTGTTGACTTCATAGTACATTTAAATTATAAGATGTAATCTCATTCTACCCACTGTTGAAGGATTTCTTACTATTTGGGCAAAAGTTTAGCTTTGCTCAACCTACCTAACATCATCACTTTGCTTAGCAAAATAAAATATACACATACATACATATATATACTTCAGTGAATTGAATGCTCACTTCACTAACATTTTCAAGCACTGCGTGTAAAGTATATAATGAATGAAAGTAATTTGTAATTTAAATTATTTAATTAAATTATTACAAATTTACCAATTAGCTGATGTGTAATTAACATTGTTTGGAACATACACTTAAAGCTAATTCTGGATTTTAAGGAAGAATTGACATTTTCAGATTTGTTGCTTTATCTGTTTTCTAAGTAATATGTACTTGTTGCAGAAATTTTGGAAAATTAAAAAGTATTTTTCATGGGCAAAAAAAAAAAGCTTTACTAGCCAAAATAGTGTATACTATTGATGCTATTGATGTCAGTGAAGCTTTTTTTTTCTTTTTGACATTTCTGTGATTCTGACTTTCTTTACCATTTATCTAGATTAGTGATAGAATGAAGGCATATATATATATATATAATGACATTTAGACATTGGTGTTTCTCTTCGACAGTACTGAGAAAGGGGCCGCTAGTTTGTCAGTAAGGTAGAATAGGTACGAGCATGCACTGCATGACCAAGTTTTTCAGTCATCCGTGGGCTGAATTGTGGTGGTGGCCCCATTGAATTACAGTGGGGCTGAAGTGCTAGTGACGTTGAAGCTGAGGTTGGTCGAGTGCAGCATGGTACTTATATTTGTGGTGGTGTTGGTGCAAGCATGCTGCACGACCAGTTGTATGTAAACATGCGATTATGCATAGCAGTAAAATAACAAAGCGCTGTGGCTGGTTTGCATACTAGCTGTCCCTTTTATTTTAGAGCGTGCTCCTCCATATTTAAAGAGAGCTTTTGCCACATTTTGCACACCGTTAACGTGCTGTTATGCAGCAGCCTCGTTTCAGGTTTTCCACATCTTGATCATACCATTTTCTCTTGTGCTTGATTTAACTTTGTGTTGTTTTGTTCATCATGGCCCCCTAAGTATACAAAATTACCTGCTAAGGTTGTTATTAAGAGGCCACGTTGAGGGTGCTGGAGAGGCTCAGCAGTTACGGTGCTTGCCTGGCATGTGTGAGGATGCGGGTTCGAACCCCAGCACCACATACACAGTGAAGTGTTGGAGCAGCGAAAGCCACATGAAAACTAAAAGTTGATTCGCTCTTTCTGACTGATCCTCTCTCTTTAAAAAAAAAAAAAAAAAAAGCCACATTGAATAATTGACCTGCTAATAAAATTAAAAGTGTAAAGACTGAAGGTGGAAATGCAGTGGTGGTTAGTGCTTGCCATAGACACCCTCTCCTCAGTGGCTGTGGCCTTGACCTGCTTCATTGAAGGCAACAAGACGAACAAATTCAAGATGGGGCTGTGGTCTGGATTGAAGACCGCAAGTGCATCCCCTTCAGCACCAGGATGATCAGCGCCACCTGCTCTGGGGGTTTCCGTGATTCAAGAGTCATTGTTCATCACAGAATGGAAGAGCAACGAGTCTGCGAGGGCTGATGTGAGGGCCGTGGAGGGAGTTTAAGCTGGTCACAGAGGAGAGTCACTTGCCAGAGCAGATCTTCCCGTGGATGAAAGCTCTCTGTCTGGAGCGGGAGGGCTGGAAGGACTTTCACCCATAAAAGCCAGGTCAGTGTCAGGTTTCAGGGTTTTTAAGGACAGGATAACAGTCTTGCTTGAGGGCAGTGTTGCAGGCTATGGATGGCAGCTATCTGTGAGCTGGCACAGTGAGACCCGCAGGACCTCCGAGCCTATCAGTAAGCACATAGGGTACTGTCTGAAGAGTAACCTGCTTTGAAGATACTGCTTATCCTGGGTAATGCTGCCGCACGTCCACCTCTTATTGGTGGTGATCTTCCCTCTGTCAAAGAGCTGTTTCTCCCTCCAAACACCACCCTTTTGATCTGGATCAAGGAGTTTGGACTTTGAATGCCTACTACCTGAGGACTACCTTTCTGCCCAGGCTAGTGCTACAGCTGAAGAAGACACAGAGAAGAGGCTGCTGCCGTTCTGGAAGAATTATAACATCTGCAAATGCAGCATGAACTTTGCTTGGGGTGATTTCTCCAGAGTATACTGCTGGCATTGGACACTCAAGAAGACACTTGAGGTTTGTCCACGACTTCAGAAGACTCACCAAGGATGGGAAGGGTAAAAAACCAAGAAGATATATAGACAGAAAATGTTTTTATATAACTGTATAATATATTTGTGTTTTCACCTGTGTTACTACTAAAGTCAAAAAGTTAAATAGTGGGGCTGGAGCTGTGGCTCAGCAGTTTCGGCGCTTGCCTGGCAAGCACGAGGACCCGGGTTCAAACCCCAGCACCACGTACACAACTGAATGTTAGAGCGACTAAGGCCATGTGAAAAACTAAATAAAGTTGTTTTAAAAAAATGAAGCAATCTTTAAAAAAAAAAGTTAAATAGTTACAGTAAACTAGCTTTATTATTGAAGGAAAAAAATGTTTTTATATAAATACAATGTAGCCCAAAGGTGTCATGCTTAATAAAGTCTACAGTAGGTAGGTACAGTAGTGTCCAGGGCCTGCACACTAGCTTTCCACCCTCTCCCCAGAGCAACAACTGCATACTCCAGCCATGAGGAGTGCCCTTATCTTTATACCATATTTTTACTGAATCATTTCTGTGTTTAGATGTATTATAGTTTAGACTGTGGTGCAGTTGCCTACAATCATTAATCTATTACAGATTTAGGAGCCATGGGTGGCCTACTGTATAGCTTAGGTGTGTAGTAGGCTAGACCTTCCAGGTTAAAGGTCACTATGGCGTTCGCACTGAAATTGCCTAATGATGCATTTCCCAGGAGTCCCTCTCGTTAAGTGATTTATGTCTACTTTGAAAAGCCCTGTAGCAGCTGTGTGCAGTGGTGAATTAGTGTAATCCCTTGACTATAGGGTGGTAGTCAGAAGGATAACAAGTTTGAGGCCATCCCATGCAATGTAGACCCTGTCTCAAAACAAAAAATATAAAAGGATTGGAGGTGTGGCTGAGTGGTACAGTGCCCTGGAGGTCAAGCCCTAGTACTGCTATATGTATATAATGTGAAAGAAGTCATGGATGACCTGGGTCCCCTTCTAAAATGCCTCCCCGAGTTTTATGTATATGTGAAAGAATATCTAAATATAAGTACATTGTGTATGAGAGTTTATATACATTCTTTAAAAATATATTAAGTTGGGGCTGGAGCAGTGGCTCAGTGGTTACAATGCTTGCCTGGCATGCATGAGGATGCGGGCTCAAACCCCAGCATCACATACACAACGAAGTGTTGGCACAATGAAAGCCACATGAAAAACTAAATACAATTGATATTATCTCTCTCTCTCTCTCACTGTCCCTCTCTCTTAAAAATGAAAAATGCATTAAGTTCACAAAAATGTTAAAGAATGTGTATGTGCATAAGATGGGTTAAGCTCGCAAAAATTAAGCAGAACCTAAAAGACTGAAAAAAAAAATGACCAAGAAACTAAAATAATGTTAGAAAAATGTAAAGCATGGAACTTGGGTCAAATACGAAAACAAAACCTTTGGAGATTCTTGGGTATAGAAGACTTTGTCTGTGGGGAGCTGAATCTGAGACACTTGCGTAATGCTCTTTGACCTTTGGAGTGGCTGCATCCCCTGGTCAGAGGTTAGGGTCTGCCAGGTTGGCTCAGCTGGTTTCCTCCTCCATGGATTTGTTACCGTGGTTTTGGCCTCACAATTGTGGGTTCTAAGTTATAATACCTCCTAAGGGACTGACGAATTCCTAAGATAGGAAATGACTGCACTTGGACAACCAAGAAATTCTTCAAAGATGAAACAGTCTATACCTGGGCCCCTCGGAATCCCACAGATCCAGGTCCCCTCCTCCCAAATAGTAGCAAACACCAAAAGTAAACCACCTAAAGTCACCAGAACCAGAATTCTCCTTTACAGAAGTACAGTTCCTAGCCTTAAAAATGGAAATGTATTTTAAAGCCCTCTGTGATGTGTTGAGACAGGTAAATATTTAAGCGTGTTTATTACAAGTCTTGTTAAACTTATCACATGTTTATTTTGTCAGCTCTGCTCATGTGTCTTTGGCAGCTTTTAACTAAACAGCATTGATCTCCTGGGGCAAACATACTCATAGGGAATTCAGTCTTGTTTAACAAATTATTTTGTACTCATCTAAAGTAAATTCTTACTATGTAATCTAAGAATTTAGAGAAATATCTTTAAAAAAATCAGTGGTCCATGGTAACTTTGTTGCCTAGACTTTTTCTAAACAAGTTCTATGATTTTCCTTCCCTAGCAATCTTGTCAGTGAATACATAGTTAAAAGTGACTTGGGGTTAGAGCGCTGATTTCTGAAGTTAGACTTCTAGTGTTTTGCTTCTAGCTTGCCAAAGTTGTTCAGAAATCAAAGGAAATGCTCTCTTCTTGGATTCTAAACTGCGGGGTTTTGCTTTGAGTAAGGTCTTGCTGTTACCTGTGATGTAAGTCGTTAGTGTCCCTGCTTGTTCTTTATTCTCCTAACCTTACTAGTGGCCAAAAGGGATTTTGGAATGAAGGACTCTGGATTTGTCCTGCTCCTGAAGTTGATTTCTTGTTGAAATTGGGTTTATTCAGAGTTGTTGACTTAGAGGTGGAAAATTGAATTTCTGGAAATAGATTATTTTTTATCTTATATTCTGTATTCAGAATATAATTTTCAATTTTGTGGAAGATATGAAATAAACTCATTAAGTTTTAATATTTAAATATGTACTTTAATTTTCAGTACAAAATGGTTAATATCCAAAAAAAAAGTTTATTCTAGATTTAACAATTTTTTAAAGAGACATGCCATGTACCAGGCCAAATATGTATGTACACATGTATGCAGAGGTATACGTGTGTATATTTTTAATTAATTTATAATGCAGATTGAACCCAGGATACTCTGTCACTGAGCCATATCACCAATCCTTTTCCAAAATTATTTTCTGTTTTGAGACAAGGTCTTGCTAAATCGCCAGGCCTGACCTTAAACTTGGGATCCTGTTGCCTCAGTCTCCTGAACAGCCTCCCATGTTGTTGGGATTACAGGCATGTGCCACTGTGCCTGGCTCCGGCAAAATGTGTTATTTATCCTTAAGATAGCCCTGTAATAAAGGAATTTTGTTTGTTACAGTTTGAAGTCTGAAGCCAAGAGATTTTCAGAAATCTGCCACTAAGATATGCCTGAGAACACGGGATTTTCTTTTCTTCTTCTTTACTGTTGCATCCCCAGTTCCTAAAACTGGGCTTTGCAAGCAGTGAGTGGTCAACAGAAGTTGGCTGAGTGTCAGAAGTGGATTTTGTGAACATAGGCTCTTTGTTTTAAGCCAATTCCTTGTTGCATCACAGTTTTCTCACTGGTACTTTTAAAGCTACTTCTAGAGATCTTTACAAAGAGCAGGTGACAATGCACTTTTAAGTAGACACAGTGATGTGTGCCTGTGGTCCCAGCTACTTGGCAGAATTGCTTGAACCCAGGAGTTCAAGGACAGCGTGGACAATATAGCCAGACCCTGGGCTCTTACGTGGAGGTATCACAGAGGAGTCTTGAGGGCAGGAGTAAACAGAGTGGGGAGGGAGATCCTGGACTAGGATCGGCCTTCACTTACTTTGACAATATCCATCTGTGCATGAATATGAAACTATGTAAGACTACGTCAAACCGAAAAAAAAAAAAAAGTGCCATTCACAAAAAGCTTGGTGACGCCCCATTGTGAGCTGAAAACAATGGAGAGATACATTGTAGCTTAATTCCTTTATTTCAGGTGTGAGCTTTTACTATGTTTAAATGTACAAATAAAGTAATCTAGCACTACATACAAAAAATTTGTATCTTATTTTGATATATTCATTCCTCTAAAATTCTTTTTTTTGAGATTTGTTAAGAATCAGTTGTATTCAGAGTCTAGCTCTTGAAGAATGTTAATTTCATGAAATGTACATTGTCTTTTTATAAAACTGAACTCAGTGATTTTTCACATAAAATTCGAATGTATTTTCTTCTGTTACATGATGGATTTTGCAGCCTTTATTTTTGTTATACAGAATATAGGTATTTGTCACAATTCTGGCTTCTTGTTTTTGTCTATTTTCAAAAGATGACCTCTCCTTGCGCCTTCTACATTTTATCCTCAGTCCTTTCCTCTCTTGCTGTGTTAAGACCAAAACAAAATTGTCAGGGAGGCCCTGATGGGTATTATTTTCTTGACAGTCTTCAGGAAAAGTTAGAATTATCTTAGGCTAGTCTAAAATCTCTGAACCCTGCTGTTAGGATTTTTAGCATGTGAATTCCTTCTTTGGTGATTTAAATCCTGTTGTTTTTCTGGAATTGCCCAATCACCTATGATTCCTTCATATGTGCTACTCTTCATCTTTATGCAGGAACACTTCCTGCTTAAATATGAATTGGTCAATTGTATTCAAAATGCCCTAGGAAGCTTTTCTGTTAGGAGTATTCCTTTTGTAAATCGAATAATTACCAGCTAATTATGTTTTGATTGTTTTTGTTTGTTTGTTTGTTTTTTGATAGTGGTAGGTTTTTGTTTTTCTTTTTTTCTTCTCAGTTTAGCTTTTCAAATGGTTTCCTTAAAAACAGGGTATACTTAGAAGTAATTTCTAAAGTCATTTTTTAACTTTCTCTTCTGTGGGTTAAGATACACTGACACAAGCAGTGCGTTGAGGTTTCCTGTTCTTTTCTACATAAAGAAAACGACTTCAGTCTTGTTGGGCATGTGCCGTCACCTGTGCCTAGTGCTGGATTCTCAAAGCTGTGTTGACCGAATCTCATGCTGGCTGTAATTCTCCATTTCCCTTTGCCCTTCCGGTCTGTGTTGCAGCTGGTGGACAGCGAGGTGGTCATGCTTTCCGCTCACTGGGAGAAGAAGAAGACCAGCCTGATAGAGCTCCAGGAACAGCTCCAGCAGCTTCCAGCTCTCATAGCAGACCTAGAATCCATGACAGCAAATCTGGGTATGTCGGATGTCTGCAGCTGTCCGTCACATTTAGTTTCAGCAGGACGTGGTGTAATTTCAAAGCTTGCTGAGAATACATTAAATTTCTGGTTAACAAGGTTTTTGGGGAAATAGTAAATTTTTAGTTAATTCAATAGTCTGATTAAGTATTAGAAAAAATATTTAAAGTGTAGAAATGATTTCTAACATGCCAGTGATGTTTTCTGCCTCAGCTCACATCAGGAAATTTAAGTTTTATTCTGAAAGTTCTTTAAGTGACTCTCCACAGTCTTTGTGACATTAAACCTATTTGTTTAAAAGTGTTGAGAGTAGAAAGTAAAAGGGCTTAGGGCAACTTTTTCCTGTCGGATGTACTCTAAAAGTCATCGTTTTTAAAAAGTAGGTCTGCTGAGCTTCATATGTTGCAGGTGTGTGTGTGTGTGTGTTTTATCTTCCTCAGGCTGTTAAGAGATTAAACAAATCCAGTTGTGAGGGTACCTGTTTGGCTAAGTTTTAACTTTGTGCATGTTTATTTTTGTTTTATTTTGAATGGATTACATTAATATCCTTTTTTTAGGTTTATATTCAGAAAACTTTTTTACAATGCTATATCTGAGGATAATATCATGGCTTGCTAATGTTAAAGGACAAAATTACACCAATTTAAAAGTATTAATTGGCTTTAATTTCAATTCTAAAATTAGGCAACATTTCATTTCATAAAATTGAGCACTACAGTGAGCTGAGCACAGGAGGTCAGTTTTATAGTCAGAAAGGACTGAGGGAAGCAG
Organism: Aplodontia rufa; assembly: GCA_004027875.1. Lineage (NCBI taxonomy): Eukaryota > Metazoa > Chordata > Mammalia > Rodentia > Aplodontiidae > Aplodontia > Aplodontia rufa. The sequence continues at coordinate 34,775 of PVKS010006424.1, forward strand.
ACACAAAAACAGAAAGCAGATGGGTCATTTCTGTTACTTTGTAGGGTGGGAGCAGGGAGACAGAACCAAAAGAATGGTTAACATCAGATTACTTGAGGTTACTTTTTTGTGTAAGGATTAAGGTAGAGGAACCTTCATTATCATGCTTGAAATGGGTTTGGGGAATGTGGCTGTTTTCTTTCCAGTCCTGTTTTTCAGGAAGGTTAGATAAACAGCCTAGTTTCAGTTTGGTGAGGCAGCACTTTAGCATAACGACTCAATTTCTGTTTGGTCTGGTGTGTTGTGTCTTAGTACAGGAACTTAGTCCAAAGCAACGACCTCTACTAATTTCTTCTCTTTGGGTGTGGCCTCTTATAATTTTTTTCAATACTGTTTTCTAACCAAGCTTAGGACCTTAGTGAAAGAGGAGGTAGAAGCTATCTACACAGGAGATAAACTTCTTGAGCTAGTAACCTGATTCAGTTTTGCAGGTGAGGAAGTTGTTCAATATTACCTCATTTAAAGCAACACAAAACTGATCCACAAAGTGAGTAGCAACTCACAAACCAGCTTTTTGTGTCTGTGAATAAAATAGACAAATGGTATTCAAAATGTTGCTGGTAATCACCATTTATAGCAACTGCTGTATGTCAGAGTTTGTTAGGTACTTTATAGACACTACCTCTAATTCACACAGGAACCCTGCAAAAGACACTTTTCTTATCCCTGCTTTTGAGATAAGAAAGGCTTGAAGAGGTTGGGACTGGCGTCGGGTCCACAGTTGGTAACATGTGGACCCAGAGCGCCAACCATAGAAGTGCCCTCCTGGGTGGTGGTGAGGCAGTAGGAGGGCAGCTGTCCGGTGGCCTTCATGAGCTGCTGAAGCCTCCTGGCCGCTACAGCTAGCTTTTGGGACTGGGACTTTGCTGGTTCTGAAGGCAGAGCTTGGAGAAAAGATTCTGGTTCTCGAAGAATGTGAAATTTCTGAGGCTGCCCTGTGCGTGGGATTTTTCCTCTTGCAGGAACAGTAACGATGCTGCTCAGGCTTTGGATAACTAGTGGTTGGAAAGAACCTTCAAGATGCTTGGAATTCTCTTCCCAGCCGCTTGCAGCTTGCTAGCTGCATCTCTTGTTGTCTCTTGTTTTCCATGGATTGTGTTTCTTTGTAGCTCTTCTTTATGATGACCTTTCTCCTTATTTTCCCCAGCTGAGAGTAAATTCTGTTTATAGATAGTTGTTTTTTGTTTACTACAACTCTACTAAGTGCATTTGCCAGTTATTATTTTCATTGTTTTTAGGAAATGCGTTCAATGTTAAGTATTTCTTAGACTATACTGTATTTTCAGTCTCAGTTTAGATTCTAACCAGGTGTGATGGCGCATGCCTACAATCCCAGTAACTCAGAAGCTGAAGCAACAGGATTGCAAGTTCAACACCAGCTTGGGCAACTTTGTGAGACCCTGTCTCAAAAGTAAAAAGATCGGGGAGGACTAGGGCTATAGCTCAGTGATTAAGCACCCCTGGGTTCAATCCTTAGCACAGAAAAAAAAAGCCTAATATCCAAAAAGCATTTGGTATTTATTAGTGTGGGGCCTGACTCTAGAAGCTGCTTTTTTTTTTTTTTTTGATAGAGAGGGACAGTTTTTCATGTGGCTTTCATTGCTTGGACTCTTCGTTGTGTGCGTGGTGCTGGGGTTTGAACCCATGTCCTTGTGCATGCCAGGCAAGCGCCATAACCACTGAGACACCGCTGCTTTTGGCTTCTTAAAGGAATGAGGCCGACTTCCCGAAGGTTCCCTTGAAGACTCTTTTTTCTAATCTGAGAGAATCTGCCTCTGAAGGCAAATTAAAGATAAAAGATTATCTAAGATACTCTCTGGGCAGCTGGGCAGGTAGTCTGCTTCTAAATAAATTTGAATCATTCCCCTCTCCCCCTAGCCTGTATATAACTTGTAACTTACTTGGAGCCATTTTTGGTGAGTTACTTCAGTTTGCTTAGAAGATAATCTAAAATCTAAATGATTGTTTTCTATATAAATTGCCAGTAAACTTAGACACATGCTGCCTTTGGACTTTACTGCTGTAGTTGCCGGATGCTTCCACTTCCTCAGTGACTGTGGAAGACAGACAGCCAAAACTGAGAATTCCAGAGACCTAATATTTGTTGACCCAGAATAAACTAGAAAGATGTTTGGAAATGGTAAAACTTAGCTAATCAACTTAAGCTTCATGAAATCAGTGCTGCTGTTAAAACAGGAAAACATTATGAAGCCAAGTTTTGTGGGATAAACTTTCTAACACCCGTATCACTAACTTTATGAATTCATTATTATTATTATTATTATTATTATTATTATTATTATCATCATCATCATTATTATTATTTTGGTGCTGGGGGTTGAAGGTAGGGCCTTTTGCTAAACTACAACCCAAGCCCTGCGTGTCAAGTTTAGATAATGGAAGCATTTAGTTGTTTTGTTTTGTTTTTGCTTTACATTCTTTTAAAATTCATTCAACATAGTCTTACACATTGGAGGGAATCATCGTTACGTATTCAGGCATAGATGGATATTGACAAAGTAAGTTAAGGCTGATCCTAGTCCAAGATCTCCCCTCTTCGACCACTCCCTTTTCCCATGTCTCTTCTGCTTTACCCCCATGTTATAGATAGAAAAAAGTACATATATGCATATTAATTTTTGAATTTTCTGAACATCTCTGCCCACCCATGTATAGTTGAGCTTCTCATGGAAGTCGAGGGTTCCCAGTTGCATTGATAAACCCTCTAATTCCTCCCTCCCCTTCCTGTCCCCTTCCTTTCTCCCCCAGCTTCATAGTTATGGTTCCCCCTGTTTATGTGAAAATTCACCTACGTTAAGTTTATTTTTAAGCTTAGCTAACTTTCATCCTGTCTGAGATTTTACTCCAGCTTCCACATATGAGAGAAAACATTCGGCCCTTAACTCTGAGTTTGGGATATTTTACTCAGCATAATTTTTTCTATCTCATTTTGGCTGCAAATTCCATGATATCATTCTAATAGCAGAGTAGAATTCCATTGTATGTATATACCACAGTTTTTAAATCCACTCATCCAGCAAGGGGCATCTGGGTTGGTTCCAGTAGTTTAGCTATTGTTAATTGAGCTGCTATAAACATTGTATCTCTGTAATATGCAGATTCTAGCTCTTTTGGGAAAATACCCAGGAGTGGGATAACTGGGTCGTAAGGTGGTTCCATCTCTAATTTTGAGGAGTATCCACACTGCTCTCCAGAGTGGCTGTACAAGCTTGTAGTCCCACCAGAGTGTGTTAGTGTTCATTTCTCCCCACAGCCCCTCCAGCATTTGTTATTGTTTGTATTCTTTATTTCTGCCACTCTGACTGGAGTGAGGTGGAATCTCATTGAAGTTTTGATTTGCATTTCTCTGATTGCTAGGGATGTAGAATACTTTCTCATATGTTTATTGGCTTTTTGAACTTCCTCTGTTGAGAAGTTTCTATTTAGTTCCCTAGCCTATTTATTGATGGGATGATTTGTAGTTTTGGTGTTCTGTTTTTTGAGTTCTTTGTATATTCTGGGTATTAGCCTTCTGTTGTAGGTGTAGCAGGCCAAGATTTTCTCCATTCTGTAGGTTCTCTCTTGACTACTTCTTTAGCTGTGCAGAAGTTTTTCAGTTTAATGGCATCCCACTCATTTATTCTTTTAATTCTTGCACTGTGGGAGACTTGTTAAGGAAGGCAGTGCTGACACCGATGTCATGGAGTGTTGATCTTATTTATTCTTCTAGCAATTATATATTTGCTGGTTTAATTTCTAAGTCTTTGATCCAGTTCAATTTGATTCTTGTGCAGGGTGAGAGATAAGGTCTAATTTCGGTTGTCTGCATATGGCTGTCCAGTTCGTCCAGACCATTTGTTGAACAGGCTCTCTCTCCTCCACACCATATTTTTGCTCCCTTTGTCAAATATCAAATGGTTAAAGGTTGGTGGGTTTGTCTTGGTGTCTCCTGTCTGTCCGTTGTTTGTGGTGCTATAGCCCTGTGGTGAAGTTCAGGTCAGGTATTGTGACCACTCCCTGGGAAACACTGAGTTTTAAATTTTATTCATGTACCATTGGGTCCTTTTTTGGCAGTAGCCTCAAATATCTCCTATCATCTGAATATCTTGACAAAATATTACAAGTTTTAAAAAGTCAAACAACAATAGAAGAAGCAACTTAGAAGAAAATAGTAACCGGCCTTCACTGTGAATGTTTTACCCTCTCATCAGATCCGATACTTCACCTCGTCAGTCGCTCCATTTTCCTGGCGACTTGCCTCTTACTGGTCTTGCCTTTCTCTCTGGAGGGGCTGCCCTTATTAAATAGTAAGAGATTTTTCTTATGTGAGTGTAGACTTTGATGATGCTTTTAACTGTGCTATCCTGTGGCTTATTAAATATGACTCTTGGTTACCTGCCCCCTTAGGAATTTTTAAGCAACAGCAGCTAATCCATTCCTATTGATTTTTTTTATGGGATGTGATCCATCTAGCTTACAAAGGCCTGTTTAATTGATAGTTATTGGTAATCCTTGTCATTAAAGAAAAAATGATAAAGGTATACTGGACACTGGACAACACAAAGTCTGAACTCTCAGATCTGGTGGTGTTTCTCAGTTCTCCAACTTCCTAACTGCGAGACCCAGGCAGGTTTCTTAACTGCTCCATGCTGTAGTTTCCTTGTCTGCAAAACCAGGATCCCAGTACAGTCAGCCCTTTGTATCTACTGGTTCCTCATCTTCAGATTTAACCACTGCACATAGAAAATATTCATTAAAAATCGTGACTGTATTGAGTAGTCACTTTTCCTTGTGACTACTAGCATGACAACTATTAATGTTGCATTTTGTCATAAATGGTCTAAGCTGATTTAAAGCACATAGGCAATGTGTGTGGGCTTATATGCACTGTAATATACAAGGGACTTGAACATCCAAGAACTTCCATATCCACAGGAGTCCTGGAACCAACTCCCCCAGAAGGCAGAGTGTCCGGACAACAGCATCTGCCTTGAACAGTAAGGAGTTGGAGGACTGAATGAAAAGGCAAACTTCAAGTGCTCAGTCCAGGGCCGGGTAGTGTGTGGCATCTGCTGTGGCCCAGGCACTGTCTGGGGGCTCTGCGGCTACTGTAGTGAACAAGGCTGGGTGCCAGCCATCAGGATGCTGACACGCAGATGGAGTCCTTGTAGCTTTTCTGAATTTACAAGACCATCCTTCTGTGACAGAAGGGTTTGGGTGTGGATATCATAAATTTTAGCTTGTCTTGCAAAACAGGTTAGAATGCAGAACCACCACATTAAATGTAGTGCGTTGAACATCTGTGCACTGAAGAACAGAATGTAAGGATGAAATGAATTTAATCCAGATTCTGTACTCTTTCTTATTCTGTGAAATAGCCACAGTGTGCGCTTTTTCATAAAGGTGAGAAAATATATTTGTGAAGTGCTGTATCTATTGAATTATCTTCAGCTTCCACTAGAGGGTAGTCTAATTCTATTTCACTGAAGTTTACCCCATCAAGGCCTTGTCTTTGAAGCATCTGTTATTTTGTATAATCTATTTTCTAAGATCATTCCTTCATCTAGAAGAGTCTGTTATTAGGTAACAGTGATGTCAGAGAGTGGCAGCCATATACTGAGTTTGTATCTTTCTTTGAATCTCATCTAACCTAGTACACATGATCATTTTGCTTTTGTACAGTTTAAAAGTGAGACTGTCACAGCTGTGTTTCATGAACTAGATTATCTTATTGTCTAGGTTTCTTGCTTTAGACACCTTTTCATTTTCTACAGAGGTCTCATTTGTTCCCTAATGACGTTAACAGGTTAGTGCACCTCTTTAGGCTTCCTCATTACCATACCATCGTTACCTGATTACTTTAGTACACTCAAGTATGGTGCAAGCAACTTTTAGTACCTGGCCTCTCTGATCTACAGGTTTACAGCCAAAGATGATTTCTTTGTTCCATGAGGATAATTATTTTGTTAGAAAAGAACTTAAGTGTGAAATAAATAATTTTAGTGTGCTGCTTCATTCTTCATATATCAGTGGCTACACTACCCATAATATATATTTGAAACAAATGGCACAAAGAAAAATTCCCAAGCAGACTTGCTCTTCCTTTGGGAAATTCTTTTCTCAAAGATTTGTGGAGCTCTTTCCTGCACAGCTGTCAGGCATTCCCAAAAGGCTTTTCACAGTAAAATTCTATCTATCTTCTCCACTGATCGCTAAACGAGACAGATGCTGCTGTTGCTGTGAGCAAGATGATGAAGACTGAGCTCCCTGCAAAGGTGCACTTGTGACCGAGGAGCCTGCTGGTGTTTGCACGTGCATTCTGGGTTGGTCACCAAACCTACTCATCTACGCAGCTAGCTTGGTAACAGGAAATAAGCAGGTTGTGATAAGGAAATTAAATTTTGGTCGATTCAGTATCAAATACTTTTATGTCATGTGTGTGTTTAGAATACTGGAAAAAATTTTTAATGTAAAAAAAGGATGAAGATTTCTAAGTATAATTCTTAAATATTTTATTACTAATTTCAACTTTGTTAAGAGTTAAAATGGAGCTGGCATTGTGGTGCATCTGTAATCCCAGAGACTCAGGAGACTGAAGCAGGCAGGAGGATTGAACATTTGAGATCAGCCTCAGCAACTTAGTGAAATCCTAAGCAACTTAGACTCTGTCCCAGAATTTAAAAAAGAAAAAAGTGCTGGGGATGTGGCTTAGTGGTAAAGTGCCTCAATCCCCAGGAGGAAAATTAACTAATTGATGAGAGTTAAAATGGGCAGTGTGTCTCATGCTTGTAATACTAGCTATTTGGGAAGCCGAGGCAGGAGGATTGCAAGTTTGAGGTCAGCCTCAACAACTTAGTAAGACCCTGTCTCAAAATAAAACATAAGCAAAAGGGCTGGGGAAGTGACAGTGGTAGAGCACTTACCTAGTCTATCCAAGGGCCTCGGGTTCAATCTCCACTCCTGTGAAAATTTTAAAAATAACGTACCAGTATGCTTAATGTTTTCAAAGTTTTCTGCCCATTTGATTTAGTATTTTAGCATAAACTCTTCATATTTAAGTTAGATAAGTGTTGATCATAGACCTGTTTTCATGGCTGTTTTATGTTGTAGAGTAATAGATGATTTTTTACTGAATCCAGTAGACTAGGTATAAAAGACATTATAGCACAGCCTTCACCCTTGAGTCGCCCCCTGTTTCCTAGACAGGAGCGCACACACAGGGTGGTGTCAGTCCTGTGAGGCCTGCAGGAGGGTCAGAGGTCCTAGAAGCAGAGCAGGCCAGAGCAGGAAGCAGCCCCTGGGGCTGGAGGCAGGGCTGGCCTGGGCCCCAGGAGGCAGAAGGGTGGGCCGGGGGCCAGGGTGGGGTTGGGGGCAAGCTGGGGCACTTCCCAGCAGGCCAGTCAGGGAGGCAGGCATATGGGCTCTTTAGGGAATGGTGAGTGTTGCTGTCAGGTGGACTCTCTGAAGGACAGTGGCTGAGGGGTAACAGTAGGCTGTGACCTCAGGGTGCTAGGACCTGCATGCTGGCTTACCTACTGGCTGTAACTGATTCTGAAAGGACTTAGGAGCCTTTGAAGCTTCTCGAAGGAGAGAACTTAAATGTGAATTTGATAGTGGCAATAAAGTTCCCACTCGTTACTCCAAGCATCTTTGATCAACATATGTCGTTCACACAAGATGTGTCTTTCTCATCAGGAGTTCCAGGTTGTTACTAAACCATTGCATGGTTTCACCTGGTTCCATGTTAGGAGTAGAGGAGGGGGACAGCAAGTACAACTTGTACCTAGCATAGAATTCTACCCATGAGAATTAATTGGCTTGGCTAGTGGTAAACTACCTTTGAGTTCCTGGCCGCATTAGCTCTCTAGTCATCCATCAGAGCTGGAATCGAAATAGAAATTGCCATCTGTCCAATTAAAAAGTTAGGATATATATATTTTCCAATATATAGTAATCATTGACTCCATTTCCTATTTTTTTAAAAGTATTTGAGGCCTAAGGGTGTAGCTCAGTAGGTAGGATGTACCTATTTTGAGCAGGGCCCCAGGTTCAATCCCCTGTATTGTAAGAAAAAAAATTCATTTGAAATTCAATTTCCATCATTTATAGGTGATCTGAAGTCTAAGAACACATCTCAGTATATCTCGTAGTATATGAGTTTATTAATGTCGATATTTTGATTTCTTAGATCCATAGATCTTATTTATTCATTATTTATTCATAATTATTACTGGTCAACAAAGTTTAATTTTAAAATACTTTATAAAACAGCTGATCTTTATAAAAAGTTTCATCTGTGCATTTTTTAATATTCATCCATTAACTAAATTATTAATCATTATGTGCTAGGTTTAGGTGCTTTGCTTTGACTCAATCTTTTTGACAGCTTTGCAAGAGATGTACTGTTAGCCCTCCGTTTTCGTCAGCGTTTGCATTGCCATGACCAAAATACCCAACAGGAACAACTTAGAGGAGGAAAAGTGTATTTGGGGCTCATGGTTTCGGAGGTCTCAGTCCACAGAGGGCCAGCTCCATTGCCTGGGGCACAAAGTGGAGCAGCACATCGTGGGGGAAGGGCAAGGCAGGGGGGAGCCGCTCCCCATGTGGCACCCAGGAAGAAGGGGCTGGAAGGGAGGTGCACCCTCGCAGGGCACGCCCCCAGTGACACATCTCCAGCCACATCTCACCCAGCCTGTCGGTTCAACTAGGATAGACTGAGCCCTTTACAGCCCTCACAGTCGCTTGATACTCCAGACCGTAGCACCCTTCGTAGATGAGGCAGAGCTTTGCCTCCCCGGTGAGGGCAGAGCTGCGTTTCCATGCTTTCCTTGAGTCGGGCCACAGTGTCCCTGGGGTAAGGGTACACGTGTGATAGAAGGGACCAAATCACTTAGAGTTAAGTGGATTCCAGTGCAGTCCTAGTTCATGTCACTGATGAGTCTCCCCATAAATAACCCTGTTAGCGATGATTCTTTTGTATGTTTTACAACCCTGTCAAACTAATTAGCATACAATGAGCTGAGTATTATTGATTCTTGAGTAGCGCCAGCTCCCTGGCTGTCTCCTCGTCATTTTTCCATTGGTGTAATACGATTTTGCTAACCCCATATAAACCCTTTATGTACCATTTATAGCATTCTTAAAAATCGTTGATATAATTATTCATTGATTAGAATTTAGATTTTACAGATTATTTCTTATAGGCATTGCATAATCCCATGTATTAGTGGTCTTTGTGGCCCCTGGTGATAGATTCAGAACCATATGAGCTGTCCTTGGCGGCCTCTTCCAGTGGTTTGCAGTGGCGCAGTGACCTCAGCACCTCAGCTGTTTTTGAACTACTTTGTCATCACACTTTCACTCTTGAATACAATTGTTTTCTCCCCAAATCTATGTCATTAATCCTATAGCTCTCCCAAAGAGAGAAGGGAATTTTTATAAGCCCAGGTATTTAGTTAAAATTTAAGATATGTGAATGCTTCTGGATTTAATAGATCTTTGGATCAAAGAAAGATTAATTAAAAGCAGACAAACATTTTGCATTCTTAACAAATCAAGAATTACAAGGTGAAATTTGAGGAGTTTGCCTATCACAGAAGCTAGTTTAGAAAGTCCTGTGAAAATCTGGTAGATAAGTGAAGGAATCTGTATTGTACTTCCCAAGTGAGCCCAAGCCTGGGAGGCCGCATCCATCCCCAGGGAATGGCTGCGGCTTCCCTCCTTGGAAGTCTAGACTCGCTGAGCTGTTCCTCCCCCTCATCTGTCTAAATGCCACTCTTGGAGCTCCTGCTTGTGCCCAGCCCTGTCAGGCTGTGTGGCCTCAGGAATGTGCCTCCCTCTAGGACCTGAGCACAAGGCCTGCCTCTTTCTTCTTTGTATCCCAGTGGCTGGGGCACTTCCATGGGTGTTCAGTTAACCGTTGTGAGACTGGTGGAGTTCCAGTCTTTGACCTCTGCAGCCTTTCTGTTGTATGAGAACACAACCTGTCCTTGCCGTCCAGCTGGAAATCACTGGATTCCAGCTACCTTTCCCCTAGTTGTGTGACTTTGCTTAAGGCACTGAATTAGTTTCCCTAGGCTTTGGTCTTGACTCTTCTCAGTGAAGAATTTAACCAGATGATCTCCATGGTCCATTGAGGCTGCAGAGCTGTGGGCAGCCGGCAGAGCAGCATAGTGAAGGTCCAGTCAACTGACCTGTCGAGGCCCTCCCCAGCCAGCTGCTGACCACCCCAGAAGCCTGAGCTCACCATGTGTGCATATCCCCCGTGCCTTGGAGATTTATGTCCGTGGTGTGCCAGGAGCAAAACAATGCTGAAGGAATTTCGAATCATAACATTGAATTATGTTGGTATCATTTGTGTTAATTGTATTTCACTACTATATGAAAATTGGTTATTTGTGTGTGGTATACAGGAACATTAGGATATAACTCATCCTAGTTAATGAAGTAAAGTATTTTGGAAAAGTTCCATGTTGAAAATGTTTGCAATATTCTCAGAAAAGATAATTTAAAATAAGTTTTAATGTTGGTCAGTATTGCTCTAGGAAAATATAATACAATAAGCAAGAGCAAAATAATCTCAAGAATTGAAACATTCACCTTTTGACACTTTCTTTTTCTTGATCAAGAATTCTGATTCTTTAAAAATGGTGGGGCTGGAGTGGTGGTCGCTCAGCAAATACGGCACTTGCCTGGCATGCACAAGGATGTGGGTTCAAACACCAGCACCACGCACTCAATGAAGTGTGGGAGCAACGAAAGAAAAACTAAATAAAATAGATTCTCTCTCTCACTGTTCCTCTCTTTCTTTAAAAAAAAAAAAAAAGACTTCTGATTCTTGACATTTGCTTTTTGTCTTGTGTACTTTCAGCTCGCTTAGAGGCTGGTTTTGAGGAGGTGGAAAACCACCTGCTGCATCTGGAGGACTTGTGTGGGCAGTGTGAATTGGAAAGGCACAAGCACGCGCAGTCCCAGCACCTGGACAAGTACAAGAAGCGTAAGAGGTGAGTTTGAAACAGTGCTGCGCGATGCTTTTCATCCGAAGCTTTCCGCGCTTCGCGTGCTGTTCTTTCTGAGCGCGCACTGCCGAGAGACCTAAGCTGCCTGTGAAGCCCGTTCGCAGCCAAAGTTTCCAAAACATCTGTTAGGCCACCATCTTTGGCCGTTACGTGGAGACGAGTTGTGTAAAGCTCAGGATCGGCAAAACGTGTGTCTCCAGCGTGGAGCTGGAGGAGAGCAGAGCAAAGGACAGAGTCGCCAGCAAGATAGGAGCCCTGGTCTCCTCTGCAGTGGCAAGTGGCTTAGCTGCCGTACCCGTCCTTCCTTTTCCTCCTGAGTTGGTACAGCAGAAGGAAGGAATCTGAGCACAGGCTGTGCAGAGGGCTGGATGGGTTGAATCTTACTGTCGCATTCTAGCTGCGGAACCTAAGGCAAAGTAATCTCCCTTGTGTCAGTGTCACTGTAATGGGGACAACAATGTGTCCGTCTCATAGAGTTGTGAGGATTAAGGGAGGGAATTGTTACCTAATTTAGGTAGTGCTCTGTATTAGCTACGATTATCACCTCCAGGCCAAGTGGAAATGAAAAAGAAACCCAAGGCTCACAGCCTGCCCACCAGACAGAGCTGGAAGGTGCAGGTAGGGTTCTCTGAAGTCGTGGGGAGGTCCATCTGCAGTGCTGGTGAGAGGGCCCGAGGCTGACTGTAGTCTTGGCAGGGTACAGCAAGAACTGAAGCTGCGAGGAGGTATTTAGAGGGGGGAAAATAAGTCTTGGCATTGGAGTTTGGATGAGGCTGAAAACTGGATTTGGTGGATGAATGCAGAGACTTGGTTGGATGGAGTACAGTGTTGGACTTATGATTATTGATAAGTTGAGTAGTTCTGGGTTGAACAGGAGAACTGGGGCTGATGTGAGCAAGAGAGGCACTGGTCAAAAACCCAATCTGTGAAAGCGGTGGGTTAATCCCATTTGCTGTTAAAGCTTTCTAGAATGATGTCAAGGGATGTGGCAGAGGTAAAAACTGGCTGGTTTAACCACAGAGCTCTCAGGTCCATGTGTCTTAAGTGTGAGTGAGCTGAAAGAATCAGCTGGGGAGAGAGTTTCAAATGCAGGCTCCTGGTCTCCATTATTAGCCCAATCCAAAGTTCATTCCAATGGTTTTCTAAAAACAAGCTTTCCAGGTGGTTCTGACATGGGTGGTTGAGGACTCCCATTTTGAGAGCGTGCAGGGCACGGTGTGCGGACTCTCCAGGAAGGAGCAACAAGGGCTGTGGGGCAAATTACTCACAAAATCTGTATGTGTTTGAATCCTTCTGGAAGGGATTTTCGTAAGTTTCATTTTGTCCAGAGACTACAAGAAGGTGTGTGGCAGTATTAAGAATTAGTCCTCATAGAGAAAGGACTTTTTAAAAAAAATTTTTTTTAAGGGAGAGAAGGACAGTGGAGAGAAAGAAGAGAATCAGTTTTATTCAGTTTTGTGTGGTCCTCATTGCTCTGATACTTGATTGTATTCGTGGTGCTGGGCTTTAAACCCAGGTAAGCGCTAGAACCGCTGAGCCACCACTACAGCCCAAGAAAGGACTTTTGATTGAGTGGGTGACCTAGGGGATTTCCAGACTCATGTGGATGAGGAGGAACTTTGGAGAGAAAGGTAGCAGAGTTTCAGTGGTTAGGCGAGTCTCCTGTTTTAAAGACAAAAAGTAGGGAAATATTTTATTTTGAAGAAGTTGGTCACGGAAGTAAGTTCATTTGTGATACAATTTGAGTTCCAAAGGACTTGGCAGGAAGGCTTGGATATATGTTTTTATTTTTTATTTTGCAGTTCTGGGGTTTGAACCAGGGCCTCACACATGCTAGGCAAATGCTCCACCACTGAGGTACAACCTCAGCACCGCACTCTTAGATTTTATTCAGAGACAGAGTGTCGCTAAGTTGCCTGGGCTAACTTCAAGCTTATAATTTTCCTACCTCAGACTCCTGAATAGCTGAGCTATAGGTATGTACCACCACACCCGTTTTGACTTAGAATTTTAAACAAAATCTTGCAGGAAGTTTAACAGTCTGGGTATAGGTCATGTGACTCTGGAGGATGATCATCTGTAAAATGGAAATGGTAGTGGTACTTTCTAGGGTTGCTGTAAGATTCAGTTAGCAAAGTACTTGGAATGGTACCCAGCGTCTGCTAAGTGCTCTGCCAGTGGCAGCCAATACTGCTAACTTAGACTATTCAGTATGCAACTATAAGTAGGTGGGTACTCTGTTTTTAAAAATGCCAGTTATGTTTTTTAGTTACTGGAATATAAAAATTATACGGGCTCAGCGGTTATGGTGCTTGCCTGGCATGTGTGAAGATGCAGGTTCAAACCTTGAGTCACATACACAAGAAAGTATTGGAGCAATGAAAGCCAAATGGAAAACTAAATAAAATTGATTCTTTTTCTCTCTCACTGTCCCTCTCTCCTTCAAAAAAAAAAAAGGGGGGGGGTGGTGCTAAGATGTAAGAGTGCTTGCTTATTATATGTGAGGCTCTGGGTTCAGTCCCCAGTACTGAAAAAATAGATTTAGAGCTTTTTTTTTTTTTTTATTTTTGAGAGAGAGGAACACAGAGAGAATCAATTTTATTTAGTTTTTCATTTGGCCTTTGTTGCGCTCACACTCTGTTGTGTACATGGTACTGGGGTTTGAACTCGCATACTCGCGCGTGCCGAACAAGTGCCCTAACTGCTGAGCCACTCTCCAGCCCGAGCTATGAAATTTTATTTGTCATGGTTTTCTTGATTTTCCCCCAGTGACTTAGATACATTTTAAATTCTATGTTGTAGTTTATGCGTTATCCTGTGAAAATCGGTTTAGTATTTGGAAAATAGCATCACCTGTAAAATATTTTTTTTTGTCTTCCATAGTTTAACTGGGTAAGTCTTAAGGTGTTTCGTGACATTGAAATAACAGGGTGCTTGTCTTTTTAGAGTAGCATTCTCCTGGTTACGGTGTCATTGGACAAGCCACTCACCGCACTTTATACCCTGTCCTGCTGTAAAGTTCTGCTTAGTCTAAAAATTCCGGGCTAGCACTTTAATGAACTTAGATGTGATAAACAGATTGTTGATAATGCCCGTTACTCTGAATCATGTAAGAAAAATAGTGTGCTAATTGAGGACTATCAGTTTATAATTGGTAGCTGAACTCTATAGGTAAATAATGGTAAATATTTCATACTCTGATAGGCTAAAAATGCTTTAAAATTACTTTCTATTTTAAAGGATAGTAAGAAATGTAGAATGTCATAACAGTTTTTAAACCTATCTTGGTGAGATGTTTCAACAGTGAGAAATTTAAGTCAACTAATACTTTAAGACTTCATTTGAAAAAAGTTATATACGTTAGATATTCATTTTATACTCATAAAATAAATAGTAAGAAATGCTTATCATTTTGCACCTAATTAATAAGACATTGAACTTGTAATATAATTTAAAGTCATTTTTACACTGAAATAATTATTACCACTTCAACTCAAAACTATTAAAAGAAATGCAGCTGGATGCAGTGACATATTCCTGTGATCCTAGAGACTCAGGATCTGAGGCAGTAAAATCACAAGTTCAAGGCCAACCTCAGCAACATAGTGAGATCTTGTCTCAAAACAATAAATAAAAAGGACTGGGAATTAACTCAGTGGTAGAATGCCTCTTGGTTCAATCCCAATACTGAAGAAAAAGGGAAAGGGAAAGAAGAGAAATACAGTGTGGGTTGCTGTGCAAGTCCCTGGAGACCTGAGCTTGAACTTCTGCTTTGCCCCTTGCTGCCTGTTTGACTTTTGCAACGTGCTGTCATCAGCCTTCTTAACTGTGAAATAGAGGTAATGAGAATTTCTGGCAGGGTTATTGAAGAAGAGACTGTTTTGTGGGTTTTTCGTTGTTGATTTTAAAGGTCAAATAGCTGCATGCCTGCTTAGCTCCCAGAATCTCTGGAAATTCTGAATAATTCTAATAAACTTGCTTCTCTAAATACAAGTAGTGGACATAATAAATAAGAGAAATTGCTTACATCTATTTGTAAACTATACTCTCTCTGAAATGCTTAGCCTATTTTATCAGTAGATTAAAGGATGAAGGATCTTTTAGGAAGAAACTTTGGAAGCGTTTATTTAGTCTGAAGTTTTACATGATTGATTATAATTGGTTATAATGGAAATATTTTGGGTAGAACAGTTGAACAATTGTATTCCGTCAGATGTCTTTTTAAATAAATCGTGTAGAACCTTTGCTCGTCGTAGACGTTTTATTTGCATTTTAGGCTCCTCCTTGTTCACTGTTTTCAATACTGAGGTATCAAAATGGGATGGATGAAGACTAGTGTATTACAAAATAGTTTCATTGATACGGAATTGATTGAACAGTTGTTTTATCTTCCCCAAAAGCTCCCTAAAATGATGCCATAGTTAAAAGTTACAATTTAAAAGCACAAGAAGATGGAAGGGGAAGTAATCCTAGAGCAGAGGATACAGCAGCTTTTGGAAGATGGGAAGGGGTGGATGGCTGAACCTAAGCTGAGCCCTGAGTGCCTGTGGAGGGACTTGGAGGTGAATGAAGGGAGTTGGCGTGCACCTCGGAAATCTTAGAAGGCTTGGGAGTGGAAGTACCAAGAACCTTGAAAGATCAGGTGTGCTGCAATGCATGTATGGAGAATTGTGATCCTTGATCCTCTGCCCAGCCAGGTGACCCTCTGGGAATGGGGACCCTGGACACACGTTCCAGGTAGAGGTCCAGCGGTCTGAAACCAGAGGGAGTAAATGAAAGCCTCTTGTTAAACAGTGAGACTCTGTAGGCCTCCCGCCCTGCTGACGGGTAGAACTCTGGCAGCCAAATAAACACCCCCCCAGCTAGAAGGCTGGAGGGTTCCTCTGAGAAACCACCAAACTCTGGAGAAGAGACTTGCAAATCTGGACATTTAGGAGTACTCTAATGAGGCAGCTGGCACTCCGCATTCTGACGCTAAGCCCCACGCTTCTGGGAAGACTGTGCTCCACTTGGTCTCTTAAATAAATGGGAATGGACAGCTAAGGAATGGTGTTCTGTGGAGGAAAGCTTCCAAAATGAAAAGAACCAAAACAAATAGCCAATAAGCTAATAGTATTAAAAAAAAAAAAAAACAGAAAAGAAAAAGCTAGAATGAGAGACTAAGAGAGCAGAAGGGTTTTTTGGTTGTTTTTGTTGTTGTTATTTTTGGTCATGCCAGGGATCAAGCATGGATCCTTCAGTATGCTAGGCAGGTATTCTACCACTGAGCTAAGTTCCCAGTCCAGAAAATTTAAAACAAAAAACTGTAATAACCTCAAATATGTAAGGATATTTTGCAAGAAACCATTTTCACAGATATGTTGAAATCTAATTCTCATCTTCCACAGCAGAAAATCTGTAGTATTTAAAATAGGGAGGGAAAGTCAACATTGGCATATTATTTAGAAATAATATAGGTAAGTACCAGATGGAAAGTCTGAAAGTCTGGAATGTGGCTGCTTGTTTCAAGCTGAATGCACAGACAGAGAGTCCTGGGGCAGGTGCCCATCTTTATCATAAATAAACCCTCATGGCTGCTGTTTGGCTTAAGGAATGCAGATGAACCACCAACGCACAAAACAAATTCAGCACATTTTATTCCCTGAAGTGTTTTATGTGAAATACTAGACCAAAAAGATAGCCATGGTGGGACATCTGTGATCAAGTAAGTTCTGGAATCACTTTACCCTGTGTTTGCCTCACAGAGCTTTGTGGTTTGTGTTAGTGCATTAAGCTTCTGAGAATTCCTGTAGTACAGACATTTATTTGACTTGGCGTTTCAAAACTTACTTGCTCAGAGGACAAATTTGCATGTAATACCTATTAAAATTTGGCAACCCAGTATTCTGGGTTTGAGAAATTTTTAAATATGATAACAAAAGCTAAACTTTTAATTTTCTGATCTACAAGGGAAGAAATTCATAAGGAACAAACATCCTTATTTTTTTTTTAAGAGAGGGACAGTAAGAAAGAATCAATTTTTATTTGGTTTTTCATGTGGCCTTCATTGCTCCAACATGGTGCTGAAAGAATCAATTTTTATTTGGTTTTTCATGTGGCCTTCATTGCTCCAACATGGTGCTGAGGTTCAAATCCATGTCCTTGCGCATGCCAGGCAAATGCTATATCCACTGAGCCACCACTCCAGCCCACATCCTTTCTTTTTTAACAAGATATTGTACAAGCTAAACTAATGATTTTCCTTGTCTTGCTCTGAAGAAGTTAATATGTCATACAAAAGGTTGGATATATGATCTGTGTGATGTATGGTATGTTAAAACACTGCATACCCTTATAGCTTCCCAGGAAGTCTAGGACAAGCAGCAGATGGGTGTAGGGAGGTGGGATGGTGTCTCCTGCTCCTCTGGTGCTGATGGTTTCTGCAGTGGGCTGCTGTGCGTCTTCTCGTGATAAGGAAGTTGAGTTGCATGTAATCATCTGGCTACTCGGGGCCAGCATCAGAGCCAGGGTCTTCAGACCGTCCCAACTTATCCTCTTGTTTTGATGTTTGACTTGGAGTGCAATGAGTCAGTCCCAGATGTTGATACCCTCATCTGTAGTGGAGAATGGATATGTGATATTTTTTCATATATTTGATGGGCATTCTCAGCATGGAAAAATTCCTGCCCTTATCAAAGCAGGAGTGTGGCCCATTCCCAACAGTGGGCAAAGGAAGCAGACGTATCTTTAGGAGACTCTTGTAGGTGATTCTCAGCTCTTTTCTACCTTTAGAAATATTTGAATAGGTGGTTTAGTACAAGTGCTTGTCTGGTGGACCGGCCGGTTATCTGATGAAAGGAACATAAGGAGCGCTCTGGTTGTTGGGGGAAGTGCCCATCAGCGGCTTCCCTAGTTACCGCTAGTGATGCCTTCAGCAAGGGGCAGATGCTGCCTCGACAGGTAGCAGAGCATTCTCTAATGGATGGACTGTGACGTAGGTGGAAGATGAGTACTGATGCAGTAGCTAGGTCAGGAGCTGGTTCTGAAATACACATCAATGGTTCTGTGGGTCTGACTCAGAGGCCTGTGCTGATGCTTCTGTGATCAATAGGACATGCTTTTCATAAAGTAAAAGAGTTAATATTTGGTATACGAGTCAAAATACAGAACTGAAAACCATTTAGCTGGTTTTCATGTAGCTAGCAGTTGGAAAAATGGGTCTGGGATTTGAGAAGCAGCACGCATTCTTAGTCATGGGGCAACACAGACAAAAAAATGAATGAAAATTATGATTTCAGATAATAAAATAGGCTATGAAGGAAAGAACATAGGCTAATGTTATAATGGTGATGGCTCATTAGGCAGGGTGAGCAGAGAAGGTGGTGAGAATGGAGACCTAAATAGGAGGTGGTCTGATGAGGACCTCAGATCACACAGTGCCAGGTGGAAGGAGCAGTAGGTGCAAAGGCCCTGTCATGAACGATAGGCACGTTTTAGAGAATGAAGAAATAGAAGTGAAAAGAAATATAGACTCCCCGCCTTCTCGGTTTTTAATCTATTCCACGTACTCTATGGAATGCTTATTGAAATTCTGTCACAATAATTAGGTATATTATACTTAAAATCATACATGTGTGTAATTTAATTCAAACATGTTTTATTTCCAAACTTCTGGAACAGTTATGTATATTTTCCCCTTCTATGCATAGTACACCATCAGAATTTCTTCAAAGGTTGCCACCTCTTGAACCACAGTGAATTTAGCAGTTCAGGTTAATTATAAATGATTCATAACATCTTCTGTTGGACTTAAAGTCTGGGCAGGGGCATACTAAACTCCAGAAACATTTTTCATTGCTGCTTTTGGACTTTGAAATTGGATTGTCTCTTAGAACCTCTCTCTTGAGTGGGGGTCCCTGCTTCTGATGAGACTGAGCTCTGTGCATTTTGAGAGAGTGCGCATTCCTTTTACTTTGTTTATAGTTAATGGTAAGTGACCGTGCCCTTCTTTTTGTTTGTGTTTATGTCTTGTTAACGTATAGAATAAATTTAGGATGTCTTTAGGACAACGTGTAAGAGATGTCTGAGATACTGTGCCGAATCTGTAGTGGTATTTGACCAGTTTATGTTCTAGAGGATAACCTGCCAAACTCGTGAGCTTCTGGAAATGGCCATCCAGACTAACTGGGCATGTGGTGTACCCAAAGGCATAGCTGTCGCTTCCTTCCCAGGAGATGGGTGGAGAGCTTTGGCAGGAGTGTGGACACAGGCCTGCCTCTGCTGAGAATGAAACAGAAGGAACCAGTGGCATTCTGCAGGGTGCAGATGGATCTAGAACCAAAAAGAGAGGGTCCAGAGCCCCTCAACCAAAGGACACAGGTAGAAAAGCAGTCCCCAGTTCCCAAGGTTCTGCAGTGAGTGTCTTCGGCTGCTGAGTGGAAAGTGGAACAGAAGAACTTCCTGATGCAACGCTCTTAAAAAAAGGAAGTAGACTTTCAGATCTGCCTGATGTGGAGTAACAGAGACCAGATTCACTCTCCTACCCGACAGAGTTAAAAAACCCAACATGAGCGAGATGCCACTTTTTATTTAAAGGCACTGGACTTCGGGCAGAGAGCAAATGTGACGCTTCCCTCATAGGAGACATAGCTGAGCTCCCTGATGCCTAGAACCCTGCCTTGGGAGCTTCCAGGATGTCGGGGAGAGAGGGGTACCCAGGGAGAGCCTGATCAACTCTGAGTTGAGGAGACAGACCTGAGAGTCTGGGGAGACCCAGGCAGCTAGGGTTTACCAGACACAGTACCAACAAGGAGGGAGCCTCTCAGAGAATCCCAGAAATCTGAAGAGGGGTCCCTCGAATACTCAGCAGAGTGTAACTCCCCAAGGTGGAAAGAAGAAGATCCAAAGGTCTAGTTCTCATGAGCCAGACCAGAAAAACTTAAAATCCTGGGTCATTCGGAAGAGGACTGCAAAAGTCTAGCCTTAGTAGTGGCTGTAACTGGCCCAAGTACTGCTCCAGATCTCTGTAACAAATCATAAAGCAAACATAAAAAGAATCAAACTATTTCCAACTAAATTAACTATATCCCAAACAAAGCTCAAGAATATTTATAGGAATACAAAAATATCTAGCATTCAACAAGATAAATCACAGCTTCTGGCATGTAATCAAAGATTACTGAGTAAACATGTTGAGGAGGACAGCCAGTCAATCAAGACCACTCAGAACTGACGCAGACACTAGAATTAGCAGACAAGGGCAGTAAAAACAGTTATTGTGACTCTATTTCATAAGTTCAGAAGTTAAGTGGAGACATGGAACCATTTTAAAAGGTCTGTGCTTGTATCTCTGTTGGGCATTTTCTCTCTTTATTTCACCCTGCCCCAAGATGCTAGGCTTGTTCCCAGGTGGGTAAGTGAAAATAAATTGACATTTTTATTTTGTGATATTTATAATAATAAAATCACACTTGCTAGGCTTGTGACCTCTTGAAAACAGATCGAGAGCTATGATTTTGTTCATAAACATGTAACCACATATTACATTTTTCTTTCAAAATTAAACCTAAGCTTATGAGTTGGCAAGGAATTGAACTGCACAAAATTCTTGCTCTGACATGTCTGTTAGAAAATAAATCTTGGCAGTTTCAGCTTTGTGTGTAGTCACGAGAACAGATGTAGCTAGAATATTTAACAGTTTATTAAATCCTCGGATTGACAGTAAATATAGTTTAGGATTGGTATTTAAGTTCTTCGAGCTTTATTTTGAGCAATGCATATCTGTTTGCCATCAGTATTAAAGTCACGTCTCTGCCCTAACACTTAAAAAATACCGTGTTTCCTCTAATTGGTTTACAATACTCCTTTCCTGAGCTTTTTTCCTCCAGTTGTGTAAATGCTATTCTGTAGATTAGGATTGATAAAAATTTTTGATCTCAATAGATGTGAAAACCTAAAGTGACTGTTTGAGGCGGAGAGCAGTCAAGGCTGAAGATGTAGCAATCTTAGAAAGGTTCGTGTAACTATTATCCCACATTTAAAAAAAGAGAAAAAGTAGACCATTTTCCAAAGACAGCTTGGCTCTATATGATTGTGCATTATGATTTACATGGTCTATAATAGTTTTCAGTGTTCTAGAATTGGCTGATTAAATTTGGAATATTTTACATGACCCATTACCATTTTGGACTTGATATTTTTATGAGTTAATATTTTTTTCAGTATGAAATTATTTTGTCATCCCTGGAATGTGGCTGCGTTGTGGTATTGACCTATGCATTGCTCACTTTTCCATCTTCTTGAGGCATTTCGGAGGTGAGACAGGCAGAGGTGCCTAGGGTCTGCCCTGCTGATGCAGCGTCAGTGGCAGGGGCAGTTTTGGGGTGCTCCCTCTCTCTGCCTTGCCCTCTTTGGGCTGTGCTCTAGTGTGGGTATAGAGGCTCAGTTTTTCTGTGGCTAATAAACAGGTGTCTTTCTGGTCTTTAGCGCTGGCTAAGAAGTGGCACTGTAATCGTTTAAAAGGATGTGAACTCATTTGCAGTAGGAGAAGTTTGATGCTAGATTTCAAAGAGAGCTGTTTTTCCCCCAGAGTGAGCAATGTTTTCCTTTCTTGAGAAGTTTTGTGTCATGTTTATGACACACTCTTATCTTTATATCAATTTCAAAGAAGTGCATTATTGTCATAAAATAGCACATTACTTCATTGAGGATTTCAAACATAAATTAATCAGTAGAGATAAAGAAGGCCACTACATCCTTGTAAAGGGAACAATACAACAGGAAGATATAACCATAGTAAATATATAATCTCCAAACACCAATGCTCCCAACTATGTGGAAAAATTATTCCATGAAATAAAACCACTTGTAGACCTCAACACGATAATATTGGGAGACTTTAATATTCCTCTATCACCAATAGATCATCGAAGCAAAAAAAAAAAGAGATCTACAATCTCAACTCCATAAATCAGATGGACTTAACAGACATCTATAGAATATTCCACATCAAATCAGCTGAATACGTCATCTTTTCAGCAACACATTTTTTGTTGTTTTGTTTTTTAAAGAGAGGAACAGTAAGAGAAAGAATTTTTATTTAGTTTTTCATGTGCCTTTCTTTGCTTTGAGACCTCTTTGTGTAGGTGGTGCTGGGGTTTGAACTCGCACACTCGCACATGCCAGGCAAGCGCTGTAACCACCGAGCCACTGCTCCAGCCCCTCTCAGGAGCACATGGATTCTTCTTCAAAATAGATAATATTCTAGTTCACAAAGGAAATCTCAGCAAATATAAAAAAGTAGATGTTATTCTGTGTTGTGACCATAATTCCATGACCCTCACAATTAACAGCAAAAAACATAACAGAAAACACATATACATGGAGGTTGAATAATGCCTGATTTAATGAGGAGTGGATCCAGGAAGACATGAGAACAGAAATCAAGAAATGCTTGGAAGAGAATGAGCATGAAGATACATCATATCAAAACCTTTGGGAAAGCATGAAAGTATTCTTAAGGGGAAAATTTATAGCACTGAGTGCATACATTAAAAACCAAGAGAAATCTCAAATGAGCTTATGGTCCACCTCAAATCCCTACAAAAGGAAAAACAATCTAAGCCCAAAGCCAGCAGAAGACAGGAAATAATCAAGATCAGAGCTGAAATCAATGAAACTGAGAACAAAAAAGCGATAAAAAGAATCAGCAAAACAGCTGGTTTTTCAAAAATAAATAAATGGACAGACCGTAGCTAATCTTACTAAAATAAGGAAAGAATTGAAACAAAATCGCCAACAGAAAGGGGTGACCACCACTGACCCATGGAAATCAAACGGATTATCAGAACATATTTTGAAAAATTATTCTTCTAACTTAGATATTCTGGAAGATGTGGACAAATTCTAGACACATCCAACATCCCCAGAGTGATGCATGATGAAATTAAAACCCTAAACAGCCCAATAACAGGCACTGAAATCCATATAGCAATTAAAAGCCTTCCAAAGAAGAAAAGCCCAGGATCTGATAGATTTCCTGCTGAGTTTTAGCACACCTATGAGGAGGAGCTAACACCTGTCCTTATTAAGCTAGTCCAAGAAATTTAAAAGAAGGGAACTCCAAAACACTTTTTATGAGGCAAGCAGACCTCTGATAACAAAACTGAACAAAGATGTATCAAAAAGAAAAGAAAAAACTACAGACCAATATCCCTGATGAACATCAATGCAAAAATCCTTAGGGTTCTAACAAACCACATTGAAAAACACATCAAGATTATTCATCATGATCAAGTGGGCTTCATTCCAGGAATGCAAGACTGGTTCAACATAAGCAAAACAATAAATGTGGTTCATCACTTAAACAGAATTAAGGACATGTGATCATCTCAATCGATGCAGAAAAGGCCTTTGATGAAATCCAGCACTTATTTATGCTCAAAACTCTAGAGAAAATAGGAATGAAAGGATCTTATATTAATTTTATTAAGGCCATGTATGCCAAACCTTAAGTTAGTATAATACTAAGTGGAGAAAACCTGAAAGCATTTCCACTAAGCATTTCTCACCACTTTTATTCAATATAGTCATTGAGACTCTAGCTGGTGCAATCAGGCAAGAGAAGGAAATCAAAGGGATAAGAATAGGAGAGAGGAAGGCAAACTGTCCCTTTCTGCTGATGACATCATCCTATGTCTGGAAGATACAAAATACTCCACCAGAAAACTGCTTGGGCTGATAAACAGATTTTGCAAAATAGCAGGCTACAAGTTAAGATACCCATAAATTAATAGCTTTCCTACACGCTAACAATAATAGCGCAGAAGAAGAAATCAGGAAATTGGTCCTATTCACAATATCCTCAAGAATAAAATACTTAGGAATTAATAAAACAAGGGAAGTAAAAGACCTCTACAACAATAATTATTGAATATTAAAGAAATTGAAGACCTGAGAAGATGGAAAGACATTCCATGTTCTTGGTTAGGCAGAATTAATATAATTAAAGTGGCCATTCTACCAGAAGTGTTATACAGATTCAGTGCAGTCCCCATCAAGATTCCAATGCCATTCTTTACAGGTATAGAAAAAGTTATTCTCAAATGCATTTGGAACGACAAGAAACACAGATTAGCCTAAACATTACTAAACAAGACAGATGAAACAGGTGGTTGCACAGTATTAGATCTAAAATAGCCTACAGAGCTGTAGTAACAAAAGTGGTATTGGTGTGAAAATAGGAATGAAGACCGATGGACTAGAAGACTGAGATAAACCCACAAATCTTTAAACATATGATCTTTCACAAAGGGAGTCAAAATATAACGAGGAATGTCAGTGTATTCAAATGGTGCTGGACAAACTGAAAAGGCATTTTCAGGAAGTCGAAATTAGATCCTTATTTCTCACCTCACATCAAAAATCAAAATGGATCAAGGAACTAGGAATTAAACCAGCTACCATGCAACTGCTAGAAGAAAACTTCGGACCAACAGTCCAGCAATTGGGAGTTGGCAACGACTTCCTTAACAAGGCTCCCAAAGAGAATTAAAGTCAAGAATTAATTAGATGCCATTAAATTAAAAAGCTTTTGCTCAGCCAGGAATAGGTCAGAACTGTCAAGAGAGAACCTACAGAATGGGAGATAATAGTGGCCTGTGATTTCTCTGAGAGGAGACTAATATCCAAAATTTATAAAGTACTGGAAAAAGTTGATGTCAAAAACAGTCCAATCAATAAATGGGCCAGAGAGCTAAATGGAAACTTCTCAACTGTGTGTGTGTGTGTGTGTGTTGCACTAGGGCATGAACCCAGGGACCCATACATGTAGGCAAGCGCTCTACCTCTGAGCTACATCCCCAGCCCTTTTAATTTATTTTGACCCAGAATCTTGCTGACCTGCCCAGGCTCTTTTTGAACTTCGCATCTTCCTACGTCAGAGGCAAGGAGTAGGGTTTACAGTTGCGACTGCCATACCCCGCTTTGTGCTGTTGTTTTGTTTTTAATAATTAGACATTTTATTTTTGGAGAAAACCTACTCTTTCTCTTAACAAAACACATCTTCCATAGCTCATAGCTTCAACTACCAAAAGCATATCTGTCTTTTCTCGCTTGCAGAGTTGTTTCCTTTATTATTTCTAGGGTGTTTTATGTTTTATTTTTTATGGTGTTGGGGATTCAAACTCAAGATCTTGCATGTGCTAGGAAAGTGCTCTACAACTGAGCTACACCTCCAGTCCTTAATTCCAGTTCTTATCATACGTTAGAATTAAGTTTTCCAAACCTGGTGAAAACCTAGGAAGCAAACGGTTCTGAACTGTGTCGTATACCAGCCTTTTTGCGTGAGCGTCAGCAGGAGCGCTGAATTCTCTTCGTGTGATCCTGCTGAGGCAGCTGTACAAGAGCAGGGCCTTCATTGACTTGTGGGCCACTTTTTATTGGTGCACCCACGGAACTGGGGCAACCTTTGCTTCCAGAGCATTGCACAGGCAGTGTAAATGTTTTGAGTAAAAGGCAGGTGTGGGTAACAGCGTTGCATTCTGCCTTTTGAGTACCCTTAAGGAAGGGCAGCTTGCCGTTTTGAGTGAGCCCATATTATGTAATGACTGTAGTTGGCACAGTTGTCCACCTCTGAGGTCTCTAGCATAAGATCCGTCCACACACAGGATCAAACCAGGATTTTATAAGGATCGCCCTGCAGGTCAGCACGGGAGTGACTAATTCTCAGGTTACCATGCTGTGGTTATGTGGCTCACCTTGATCAGATGCGGCTACTGAGTAGCGTGGTTGAGAATGTTAAGCGTTTCAGATAGAGTCGGGGCAGAGCATAAAGACTACATGAAAGGTTAATCTGCTCACAGAAATATGTTCTGTGAACTCAGACTGCAGTCCATGTGCGGAGATAAACATTACTATCTAAGGCCAGAATCGCAGGAGCGTTGATGAGTTTTGCTCCACTAATTGAAGAGGTTTGCATGTGAAGCATTTTGGATTACAGATCCTCAACCAGTAAAGCCTATGGAAATATTCCCAAATCCAAAAAACCTCTGCAGTTAGAAACACTGTAGTCCCAAGCATGTCAGACAAGGAATACTGCACCTGTAATTTGTCGTAGGTGACCTTATGTCACTTTCTGCTGGCTGTTGTATTAAGCAGAGGTAGTCTGCTGGGTGCCTCCTCAGTGGGTGCCCACGTAAGAGGTCGTCCATTAGAGCAGGAGAGCCCTGCCGCAGGGACACTGGAGAGTGCTCTGGCCTTGAAGGAGCACTTGAGCATGACTGTCCATAGGCCAGATGACAGCAAGCAGGGGCTTCTGGAGCACTGAAGAAGGCTGCACGTGGTCTACCACTGAAGCCATTTAGAATCGCGGGGACACTGGCAAGCGAGAAATAACTGTCCTGGTAATGACTCTGAGGTCCTCAACAGGTCACGATCCCCATCTGCTGGATCTTTGTACGGGTGTAAGGCAGGTGTCACAAGGGCTAGCTGGTACTGCGGTAACTAATCTGAGCAAGTCTTTTACTATTGGCACAAACCCTTGTATGGCCTCGGGCTGTGAGGGGTTGTGAGGTAATTTGGAAAGGCTTGCTTTGGTCTATATGAATGTTAATGGCTCTGTGTTTGTTGTTCCTCCAATGTCAGTACTGGATATGGCCCATAAGTTTTGGGTACTTCAGTTAAATCAGGGGCATTCTGTAGACTCTCCTCCTCCTCAATGGCCAGGACAAAGTGCACAAAACGCACAGAAGATCTGGCTCGGAGGGTCAGTACCTTCCAGAGATGAATCTCTGTTAGCATCGTCCCCTTCAGCTTGGTTAGAAAGTTCCTGTTCCGTAAGTTGACTCAGGTTGTGTCACATAACAGAAGGGAATGTTCTTTCAGAAAAAGAGCCTGGAGTCCTATGTCTAGTTAAACTGCCATTTCAGAGGTCAGGACTGGAGAAGTTCCATGGTGCTGGCCCAGAGGTCCTTCGAGCTTGCTGGTTGCCATGGTGCTGCTGTCATTGCAAGGCCATTAGCTTGCAGCTTGTTTCTTATCGAGATTTGAAAGTCCCTGGAAGTGTTCTGCTGTAATTACTAGTTCAGCCAGTCCTGCAGCCTTCCATCTTATCTTTTGGCTTTTTATGAGCCTGCTGGTCCTCTGGTCTCAGGGAAGATCATCAGTTTGGTAGGAGCCAGAATGCCTTAAGAAAAGGGCTTCCCAGTGAAATTTAAAACCAGAGAGGCTCAGCCTTCTTTTGCCTGCAGGTCTGGAGCTGTTCAGTGTTGGTGGGAAATACTCCAGGGTTTTCAAAAGGTCCTTTGGCTGTGTGGTGGTGCATGCCTATGATCCTACTACTTGGGAGGCTGAGGCGGGAGGATCACAAGTTTGAGGCCAGCATGGGCAACTTAGTGAGATCATGTCTCAAAGTAGAAATGAAAAGGACTGGGAGTGTAGCTAGTGAGATAGCACCCCTGGGTTCAGTCCCCGGTCACTGGGGGAGAAAGGATAAAAGGGGAAAAAATTTCCATTCTCTCTTCCTAATTCTGCAGTCTTGGGGTTTAGTGTAGTGTTCAGGTGACTAGTTACGTCCATCTGAAATGTCCTACATAAAGACCGTTATAATTCTAAATTAGCTCTCTAGTAAGACTCTGCCACTTGTGTCAGTATTTGTAGTTTCCAGGGCCATAATTCTTATACATGAAAAGGGTAGGTGTGAGGCTGGAGCGATGGCTCAGCAGTTACGGTGCTTGCCCAGCATGCACGTACCCAACAAAGTCTCAGAGCATGAAAAGTCTCATGAAAAACTAAATAAAATTGATTCTCTCTCTCTGTCCTCCTCTCTTTAAAAAGAAAAGTAGGTGTACTGGGAGGGGAGACCGAGGATCCCATTTTTACGCTGTACCTTTGGTCTTCAATAGATAAGAGCCTAAGAGGGAAACCCCACAGGGCAGGGTCATGTAATGCTTTCCTGTGTCCCTTGCTTGAGTCTGACAACGACCTTATGTCAGCCAGCCATGCAGTGCTCATCCTCTTACTGGAATCTTACTTTTTGGTGGCTTGCAAGTGCCTGACGTGCATCTGTTACTGAGGCCCCCTTGACCAGCATAGCCCGTAATTTGTCCCAGTGCAAAAGAAGAGACAAAGAGGAGAAAACCTTGAATCCCAGTGAATTCCAAAAACTTGAGTTCACTTCCTCTAGCAATGGCCACTTATTGTGTCTGCTATTCAGTTACCTTTGCAGCTGCAGCTCTAGGGCTGGAGGGGTGGCTCAGCAGTTGGAGCGCTTGCCTGGCATGCGCAAGGACCCAGCTCACACCCCAGCACCACATTCAAAAGTAAGTTTTGGAGAAACAGAAACCAGATGAATGAATAAAATTGATTCGTCAAAGAAAAAAAACCTGCAGCTCTAGCCACTGGCTTGTCAGCCACCACAAATGCAGATTGCAGGTGCCCTCTCAAGCACACACCGTTGGTACCCCAAAACCAAAGAGAGCAGAGAGCAAAGGAGAGCAGAGGTCCAGTTCCTGGGAGGAACTTAGGACTCCAAGGCCCCATAAAAGGTACAGGCTGCATTTGGGAAACGCTTCAGAACAGCGGTCTTAAGCAAGGATTTGTCCTGCCGCGAACACTTCAGAACAGCAGGCTGACTGTCATGAAGGAGTTCCAATAAAAAAGTGAAGGGTTAAGCCAGGTGCAGTTGTGGACACCTGTAATCCCAGCAGCTCAAGAGGCTGAGGCAGGAGGATCCCAAGTTCAAGGCCAGCCTCAGCAACTTAGCAAGGTTGTAAGCACAGTGAGACCCTGTCTCAAGACAAAAAGTAAAGACCTGAGAATATAAATATAGCACAGTGGTAAAGTGCCCCTGAGTTCAATATCTGGTAAAAAAAAAAAAAAAAAGAAAAAAAGAAAAAACGAAAAAGGAGGAGGGTTCCAATGCCACTCTACAAGATTTGGTTTTATACTTAGAATAACATGGGCAAGGCCCCATATAGAAGGCAGAGGACCCCAAAAGGAGGTCAGAGGTGCCTTATGTGTGCTTCTCAAGCCATCTCAGGGTCACAGAAATCTCCTTCAGTTCCCTTCATATGGGCACAGAACTATCAAAAGACAAAAACACTGCAGTTTGTGACTGCTAACAAATGGTGTGGGGGGGGCATCTAACAGTGATGAAGTGCCAAGACTTTTGGTACTACTTAAAATTTCATGGTAGTGCTTTTTATTTTTAGCTGTTATCTCTGTTACCACCACTTCAGCCAGTCTTTTTTAGTTTTTGCGTGAAGAAATGATTCTCTCTCTGAAAGGAAGTTTCTTGGAAATGCTGCTACCATGTGTGGAGTTGGAGACCACGCATGGGAAGAGCACTGGGCCAGGCTTGCTCCTTCCCAGCAGCAGCTTCCTGTTGACCAGAGGAGGCAGCACCAGGTGCAGGGGAAGCAAGCCAGCTACCCAGGACAGTGCCTCCCATGAGCAGTTGGATTCATGTGGTAGAGACTGGGTGGTGTTTCGGGATAGGTGACAGGAAGACACATGTGTGAAATTATTATTCTGTTTTCCCCTTTTAGAACTGGAGATGCCTTTTTAGAAAGTTTGCTTATAGTCATGTTCTAAAAGAAGTTGTAAGCGTAGGAGAAATAGCACTCATGAGAGTGTTGAGTTGCATGTTCTGTCAGCTCCCCTGCCCATCAGCGGTGGCCTCAAGGAGTTGGCTCCTATGAGGGCTGCTTCAGGATTCTCTTAGGACACATTTTGGCCTTCATCCAACCATTTGAAGCTAGATTAGATTTTAGGC
>PVKS010006424.1:64682-78355 GCA_004027875.1 Aplodontia rufa
AAAAAAAAAAAAAATGAAGTTGAGCCAGGCCTGGTGGTGCACGCCTGTAATCCTAGATACGCGGGAAGCTGAGGCAGGAGGATTGCAAGTTAGTTAAATTCCACCCTGGGCTATTTAGCGAGACCTGTCTCAAAATAAATTAGTAAAATAAAGGAGTTTGGCTGGGGATGTACCTCAGTGGTAGAACAGGACAGATTCAGTCCCCAGACTGAAAACAAACAATGAAGGTGGCTGTTGGCTGCAGGGGAATAATTGGTCTTTTTTGAAAAGATAGAATTGAAAATTATATTCTACTGCGTTTTTTATGAACTCTGGTGATGAAGTATTTTAAAAAGTAGGCCTTTTCAGAAGAAGAGGAGTGGGGTGACCATCTGATTTAAGAACATTGCCTTTAACTGTTGCAGGAACATTATCTGCTTGGCCTTTCGGTAGGCAGCTTGCCGGTCCTGCCTACCAGCTGTTGATTCTAGCCAACTCTCGGAACATGAGGGGTGTTGTAATTAGGAGTGTGGAATACTGGTTTGAAAATCCCAAACATCTCTAGATTTTTTGCAAAACCTAGAATGCAAATAAATAACTGTCTTGCACTTTGGAATAACAAGTCTTTAGTAAAGAAGCTCACCTCCTGAAAGTTACTCTCTTTATTAGTACTGAGGGAAAAATATGTAATTGCGAAGTTTTGAGGGAAAACCTGAAAACAGCTGACTTTGCTTCCTTGTCACAGAATGTTTATCTTATGATCCATCCTCTGTTTTCCTCCGCTCTGTTTCCCCAGGAAATGTTGTATTTCAGCACCCTTAATTGACATTGACAAAAACAAACCCCAAGATTCCTGGAGGCACAGCCTCTTTGTGTCAGGAGAGCTGTGGGCTCCATCCCTTTGATGTGTGCTTCCTCCTTTTTCTCCTTTGCTATTGAAAAGGAGAATAACTGCTGTTATTCTGGATAATTTTTAATTAAAGATCTTTCAAGTATTTTACCAGTTTAGGCAAAATTGTATGGCGTGCTTCTGGAAATTGAGCTGTGTGTAAGGTGCTTCGTAGCTGGCATTAAAGTGTGCCGTTTTCTTGTAACGTCTTGGTGTTCTAAGAGTTTGCATTTTGGTAGAATTTTTGAGCTATTAGTAGGTAGTAGCAGGAGTAACTGAAAATAGTTGCTTTGGGCTGTTTTGATAATCTCAGCAAAGCATAATTGATGTGTGAGCATCCAAGACTGCCACTCTGGGTGTTTAGAGTGCATACATTTTTATTATACTGTTAAGATAAATTTCCACTGGGAGTAGATGATTTTAAATTTGCATTTTCTTTTTTTTCTACAGGAAGGAGCTTGAAACCTTCAAAGGTAATTTTGTGTTTAATTCTTCACTTTAAAGTAGTTGAGAGTTCATTGATGTCAGATGTTCTCTCTTGATGACAATGAAAAGAACTCATTCCTTTTTGTTTAAATCAGTTTTCCTCAGAAAGAAGTTTGCTTAATATTGTTTTCATAGATTCTATTTAATCTCAAGTGGTCGTGATGTTCTTTTAACTCCACCACATGTGCCAAGTGAGTTTCTGCCCATGAGGTTGTGAACCGCATGTTAGGAAGACCCCGTGCTGACTTTGAGGCTGTTGAGAATGGTAGTTTAAGAAGACCCTGGTTTCTGTCGTCATAGTCTGGGTCTCGTGGAGAAGCGATAGTGTCCTGTGGTGGACCCCGGTCGCTGGCAGAGGTTTCCGGTGCCGGCTCCTGCTACGACTCTGTCTTGTGGCTTTGACGTTTCTCCTACCTTTTCAGCTTCTCCATCTGTAAAATCAGAAACTCCGATTCTGAGGTTCAGAAAGCAGCCTAGCATTGCCTTTTGATTTTAGGAGCTTTTGAAGGAGAGATACTGAGAATAATTCTTGGTCCTTTTGGCTCTTACTGGTCATAGAGAAACACTAACGAAGCATACAGAAAACTGCAAACTCTCCAGCAGCTCAAGGCCCTTCCAGTTTGCAGTTTTTCAGTTATTCGCTATCAGTCAAGTAGCAGAAATCACTATTCTCAGAGACATTCATTTCAGGAACCAGGAAGACCTTGAATCATTTTTAAATCCTTTCTGATTGATTTCATGCTTACTGTGTTTCACATAAACTAGCAGTGACCTTTAGATTTACTGAATGATTAAACATTTTCCAGTATATCATTTATAGTCGAACTGCCTATGTGTCTAATCTGTTTGGATGATTTATAAAAAATGCCTAAGCCTCATGGTGAAAGGTACAAAGGCTTATGCTACCATGGCTGTAATTGGACAGACTTGTTTTGACCACAAAGCCACGGCAGCTGTAGTGAACGATTAAGCTCAAGGCCAGTTTGTTGAAAGTAACGTTCAATGATTATGTGATAAAATGTATTATCGTGGTGCTTATTCAGTTTACGAACCACTACTTGCAGACATTATTTTTCATCTGTGGTTAAAAATAAGGTTTGAAATCCTCATAAAATTCTGTTTCCTCTCATTCTTTTCTTTTGGTTGAGTAGTTTCACATCTTACGTAAGGTTAAGAGAAGGAAAAAACAATCATGCTAATATTAAAAGACAGGCAGGGACACACATTATGTAAAGTGTCAGCCTTACTTGCATTTTAGAGCTGAAGCATTCTTTTTTTAGTATGATGATATTCACAGAAGAGACCAGCAATTTGCAGAAGGTCAGATAGTGTTGCATATTATTTAATAGAATAATTGAATTTGGGCTGAAGTATCTTGTTTGTACACATATCTCTGATTATATGCAACATTTAACATCACATCAGATCCACCCACAAGCTAATTTTAGCTCTTGAATTTGAGCAAACCCTAAATTGTTGCATCATATCTGGATTTTTAGTATTAATGTTCTTCGGCCGTGCTCAAATGGTTTTGATATTCTATTTTAACTATAGCACATGTAGAAAGTGAGAACCGCACACCTAGAATTCCAGCTGCTTGGGAGGCTAAGGCAGGAGGATCACGTGAACCCAGAAGTTCAAGACCAACCTGGGCAACATGGCAAGACCCTGTCCCAGAAAACTATAATAATAATAATAATCACTATTATTATTCATTATCAATTAAGTAACAGAAATCACTATTCTGACAATTTCTTCTCCATAGGAAAAGGAGAGTAGGGTCTTCTTCCACCTTTTCTTATTGGTGCATTACAGCTGTACGTATGATGGGATGTGGTGTCCACGTTAGGACAACGATACAGTTTGGTCAGTGTCCCTCCCCACCTCCCCCACTTGGCGCCTCTTCTTTTCTGCTGATCTCCCTTTGGTTCTCCTGAGATCATCCCTCTTCCACCCCATACTTGTCTTTCTCTTTTTCCTGGGAGTAGGATCTTAAAAGTCCTATTTTTTGTTTCCATTGGGGAAGGAATCCCATTTTTGTAAGTACCTGTAGAGTAAATAAGTTTTTTGCAGTACTTAAAGACATGGGAAATTGGCCATGACTAGTCATGTCTGTTACTTGGGGATTTTTAATCATTTTCCCTCTGCAGTTTTTAAATAGATTGTATTTCTGTATATGAACTCCGCAGTCATCCTTAACTTTTTGAAAGTAGGAGTCTAGAAATATGTCCCTGTAGACCCGAGGAGACCTAGGCCTATTATTCTCATTTCTGTGCCGTTGCTCTTTTGCCTTCACTTAAGCCCCTTGCCAAGTTAGTCATCATTCTCCATTTGTTCCACAAGACATGCCACCTGCTACCTGCAGCATGCCGAGTGCTTGTGCCAGGGCAGACTCCTGGCCGGTACCCCCAAACACTGATCTCCCCGAATGCCGAGCGTGGTGTTGGCTCACACAGTCGTTCCTGTAGTTGTCACTGTAATATGCCTTGGTACTGTGCAGAACTGTAATAAAATGAAGATAACAAATAACTGTTTAAATTTACTGCAAAAGGTATAGCTAAAAATTAGAAAATATTTGGGAAAAAATAATAAAAACTCCCAAGTGATTCCGAGCACAGATTGTGTCGCGTATCCTAAATGTGTGCTCTGCTTTAGAAATCCTGCTGCAGTTTTCAGCCAGAGCGGGCGGCTTATGCAAGAGTTTTCAATCAGTGGACCTATGCTCACAGAATTCATGAATAAAAATGGGATTACATTAAAGTATTTGTACATGTGGATTCCAGTATTAACTGATTTCTAAGAAGTTAAAAGACTAAGCGGGGATACAGTATATAAGAGGAGTCAGTGTAAAATTACCTGACCATGTCAGCAACGTGACTGGTAGAGTGCTCAGGTGCAGGAGTTAGGAGTGGTCGCTGTCGCAGTGAATGTGATCGTCCTGAGAGCGATGGAGAGAGGCAGCGAAGGCCAGCCTGTGACCGTGTAGTCTTGTGTAACCCTTTGCTCTGGAAAACAAAGTCACTGGATAAAACAGGACTAGCGTGGTCTGAGAAACAGGAGGAAGACTTGGTGACAAGGAAACTCAAGAGAAAGTTTAAAGAAGGGGAATTAAAGGCTGAAACCGTGACTCAACTGTTAGAGCGCTTGCCTGGCATGCGCAGGTACAAAGGTTGAAACCCCAGCACCACGTGCACAACTAAGTGTCAGAGCAATGAAAGCCATGTGAAAAACAAAATGAGGTTAATTCTTTCTCTCTCACTGTCTCTCTTTCTGTAAAAAAAAAAAAAAAAAAAAAAAAAAGGAGAGAGAAAGAAAGGGAATTAGAAATCACTGATAGAAGTTTCGCAGAGAAGTTGAGCCAAACAGGGAGCCCACTGGATTTGACAATGAATAGGTAATTAGTTACCTGCAAGGGCTGCTTTGTAAAAGGAGTATCCAGATTGTACCTCTGAAGGGAAAATTAAGAGAGAAAGGGGACATGAACCAACTCTTCTTTGGTGAATGGAAGGAAAGAAAATTCAGGTGAGATGGGATCAGGCTCAAGGTCAAAGGAGAAGGGGATATTGAAGATATTAAAGCAATTGATTAAGACCTTTGAGAAGATGAAAAGAAATGGTATCCAGATAAGTCACATTTGGAGAGGATCCAGAGATGCCTCTTTCCCTGAGGGAGGAAAAGATGGTTGATAAAATGAGGAAAGGTTGACTGGTAGGAACAAAGCTTTTGGGGGGACAGGGATCCATGTAAGAAAATAGTCTGAATTTTCATAGGCTCAGAAGTAGAAATAAGAAGCAATGTGCTTGGATTAACACAGAATAGGAAATGAAAAGAGTATAAGCAATGGCCTAGCAGGACACGGGAGTCATGGGTGCCAATAAGAGCGTCCTTGATGGGCCATGAAGTTCAGACTGAGACGGGACAGGCCTGACTAGACCATAGAACATTCTCTGTGTCAAGGAATTCCTGAACTTAGGGTCCAGGAGAGAATTTCAGTTGAGGTCTTGTAGGTAGAAAGTTCCCAGTGAAGTTGATGGCTAAATTTGAATAAAATTAGAAGTCATCCAATTGAAGAGGTCATCCAGATCAGAGTTTGGAGACTATTGGGAGTCTTGCTTGTTTTGATGACTCTGATGTGGATTAAACATGTTACATGGTGTGGCAGCCCTTATTATGTTACAAGTCAAGTTGCTAATAGATTTTGAACTTGGGTAGTGTTTGTTCAATTTAGAAGTTAATCTAAAAGGTAAGGCAAAACTATTTAGCTGCCATTTGGTAATATTTAAGTGATAGAAGCCCAGAATGATGACAACTGCCCTCTGTCCTCAAGGAGCTAAAGGATGTGACAGAGCTTATCAGATAGAAAAGCAAATACATAATTGAATATAATCTAGGGATAATTGAAATACGTACACGAAGGTGGGAGTAATCAACCAGAGAGAGGCAGCATGCTTGATCTGAATGATGAAGTTTCAAAGGATAATAACATTTCAAGACAGAGGAAAGAGTGCAGAGTTGTTTGTCTTATTTCAGGAATTCAAGTGAAAATGTCATGTTCACTGAAGGAACTCCAGATAGTTTGTTGTGGCTGAAGCACATCGTGTGGGGTGAAGTTGGACAGGCAGACAGAGGACAGATGATGCATAGCCACTGCACCAGTGGTCTCCATAGCAGGTGTGAGCTTGCAGAACCACGGGAGTGGAGAGGAAAACGAGAACCTGGGGGAGGCATCTGCTCGGTTTTGTTTTCCTGTGGTCCTGGGAATTGAACCCAGGGCTTCACACACGCTAGACAAGCCCTCCACTGCTGAGCTACATCCCCAGCCCTTTCCATTTTGAGACAGGATCTCACTAAGTTGTCCAGACTGGCCCCACGCTTGTGATCTCCCTGCCTCAGCCTCCTGAGATGCTGGGATCAATCATACACCACCATATATGTCTGGCTCCTCTAATCTCTGTTATTCCAGACCTCCTTTTTCTCCAGTCTCTCTTCTGTATGATTCTAGAAAACTCACCCCAATATGCCAATCTGATCTTGTTAATACTGAAACCCTTTGAATTTATCCACTTACTATTCTCAGCTGCAACCATAACTAAATTCTTTTGATCATGAACCTCCATGATCAAAAATCTTCTTAACATGTACCCCAAATATGCATATGCATCTATCATATAAATGAATTCGTGTACTTTTTATTGTATACACAAAATTGACTTAGAGGATAACATAAAAAAAGAACTCTCTGCTTCCCGGTTGCCATGAACTCAGCAGCTTCCCTCCTCCACACCCATCTACCACGATATTCTGCCTCATCTCAGCCCCAGAGCAGTGGAGCTGGCCAGTCATGAACTGAACCTCTGAAACCCACGATCCCTGCCCTGTACAGCTTGTCAGGTTGCCTGCCAGCAGCCACGGTGAAATCTCAGATCCAGGACTTTTCTTCCTCCTGACATTCACCTTGTACCTCTGGATCACCCTGATGCTGACTACCCTAACTGCCCAGGCCCACCCGACAGCGTGGGCTTCGGGTCACCTTCCTCCAACATCACCCTCTCTTAGCAGGAAGCAGCCAGAAGGAGTCAGAATTCAGGGGCCCAAGACCTCGAGTGGGGAATGTTAGGTAGGTAGTCAGCCCTGGACAAGTAGGTTGGAGAAGGACAATGACGGGTGGTAACTTGTAGGGAGGATATCACATGTACATCAAATAGAGTCCACAGGTCACAGGACAGGGACCCTAATCAAACAGACTTCTAAAAAATGGCAACTGTGTGCCAGACTTCCCCAGCCATAGTTGATTATAACCCCCGAAGGAAGCTATTAGTCACACAGGCCCCTCAGGATCCTCCCCTTGTGACCAGATCATCATGACGATCACAAAGGAAGTTTGCAAAGGGCTATGCAAAGGATAATAAAGCACTGAGTAGGGGGGAGATGTGAAACCAAGGCACACTCAAGGAACTCAAAATCCTTAGAACCCCAGACTCTGGAAGAGCACAGAGTTGGTCCTTGCATTGCCTCACTTCTCACTTTTCTACTAAACTCCTCCTTGTTGCTTAAAAAAAAAAAGCATAGAAGTAAAAACCAGGGCAAGGAGGGCACAGTGCTTGCTCGCATGAGGTTCTAGGTTGTATTCCGCTATCACCCCCCACGCAGATCAAAGTAGAAAACAAACTAGGGAGAAATATACAGTGGATACTCAGGGATGGCTGTTCTAATTGGATAAATGTTCTTTAAATGGTGTTTTAGTAGCATTTTAAGTAATTAGACTTTAATACTGAACATAAAATGCAAGCTACCAAGTTAAAATGTCAGTAGTGTTTCTGGATTTCAAGATTATGGCTTTCCAAGTAGAGTATGAAATATCTACAAAATATGGTTATATGCTGTGCCAAAAAGAAACCCATAATAATTTTTTTAATATTTTTTTTTAAAGAGAGAGGGACAACTTTACCAGTTGAGGGACATTTGGACGATTTCCAGGGTTGGGCTCTTGTTACTAATACTGCTATAAACGCTTCTGTGCAAGATTTTGGGTAGACTTATGTTTTCACTTCTCCTAGGTGTATAGCTGAGACTACAATTTCTGGATCATGTGATTGTTTAGCCTAAGAAATGGTGGCGCTCTTTTCCGGAGTGTACCATTTTGCATTCCAGTCAGCAGTGTGTGAGACAGTGGCTTTTTTTCATCCCTAATGGCTCTGCTTGTTGTTAGTCTGTGATCCACTTTTAATTTTTGTGTTTTTCTAATTTTTGTGACTAAGTTCATTTGTTTAGATATCGACATGCAGTTGTCTCGGAATCATTTTAATGGACTGTCTTATGCCCCATTGAATTGATTTGACACCTTTATAGAAATCCAGTGAACGTAAATATAAGAGTGTATTTCTGGGCTCTGTTTTCTTCCTTATTGTGAATACCACACGGCCTTCATTTCTGTAGCTGTGTAGTAAGTTTTGAAATTAGGAGTCGAAGTCCTCCAACTCTGTTATTTTCCAGTACTGATTGAGCTATTTGCATTTCTGTGTAAATTTTTGAATCACACTGACAGTTTCTTATTTATTTATCTATTTAGCTAGCAGGAATTGAACTCAGGGGTGTGTAACCACTGCATCCCCAGGCCTTTTATTATTTTTTATTTTTGAAATAGGGTCTTACTAGGTTGTTTAGGGCCTCACTAAATTGCTGAGCCTGGCTTTGAACTTGCAGTCCTCCTCATCAGCCTCTGGAGCCACTGGGCTTACAGGTGAGTACCACCACTGTGACCTGCAATTTCTTAAAAAGAAAAAAAAATTCCTATTGGCATTTTGATAGGGATTGTGTAGCATCTCATTTTAGGAGAATTGCCATCTTTTCACTATTGAGTTCCAGTGCATGAACATAGAATGTGTCCCTGTTTAAGAGGCAAGGATAGAGGTGTCACTAGTCAGAGAGCATTTCAAGGGTGTGTCAAGAAGCACTATCATGGGGCTGGAGCAGTGGCTCAGTGGTTACAGCATTTGCTGGGCATGAACGAGGACCCAGGTTCAAACCTCAGCACCAAGTACATAACCAATTATCACAGCAACAAAGCCCAGATGGAAAATTAAAAGAAATTTGATTCTCTCTTTCTCTCTCTCAAAAAAAAAAAAAAGTAGTATCATATTATTGCAGAGAGGGCAAAGTGAAATATAGTCTGAGAGCTTGGTGAGAAAGCACTGACTGATGATCTGGATGGGAACAGTTTCTGTGGCAGGGGTTGTGTGCATGCGGGGTTAGGCTTGGAATCCAGATGGCACAAGACGGGAATGTTTTGTCTTCATTCATCATCGTGACCCTCGTGCTCGGCACATTGGTACCTAATAACAACTTGGAAGAGTGAGGAAGTAGAGGCAGTGCCTTTAAAAGCTAGGGAATGTAGCTCCTGGCAGAGGGCTTGTCTAACATGCGTGAGGGCCTGGGTTCAATCCCACTACCAAAAATAAACAAATCAAGCTAGCAGCTAAGGGAGGGAAACAAGAGATAAACGGGAGAGGCTTAGGTGGAGGGAGGGGTTGTGTGGGAAGAGAAGCTTGAGTACATTTTGTGTGAAAAGGAAGAGGAGGCTGTAGAGGGAGAGGTTAAACATAAAGCAAGAGACTGATTGATGGAGCTGCGGGTTAGAAGGAACCAGAGGGGCTGGGGTTTGGAGCATATTATTTTAAAACAAGGAAAGACTGTCGACAAATGTTTGTAACTATTGGAATTATGATGATTTAAGATACTTAATAAAAATACACAGCACATTCCAAGCCACTGGTTAGTGTTGCTGAATTTGAACCTTTAGGCCAAAGCTACATTTAGAATGAGGTGGGGGAAATTTAAATATGCCTTATGTATTATAAAATGAGTCATATTCTTAATTGTTATGTTATTACTTTCAGAGAGCAAGATTTCTTCTGTCTGTTGTGTGTTACTAGTGCATCTTTGTGCCTAAATGACAGATTCAGAAGAATTCAGTGTGCTTTCAGCATCCCCCGTTTTGAGAGGCGTTTGGTATGGTCCCACATCCATGCATACATCTTTGTAAACCAGAGCCCCAGAGAGCTTGCATCTTGCTTTCGTAGAGGCAGTAGATTCCGATGTGTGTCTGCTTACGCTGTCAGCTACAAAGTACAATTTCTTTGGGAAGAAACCTGCTTCTGGCTTCATTCTCACTTCCTTTGTTCTACGTCCCTGAAGATGCAGAGGAGGGAAGCAGCCTGGTAACTGAAGGTCCCCTTGACCAGCAGTGTTTCTGTTTACTTGCTCAGTTCTCACATCCATGTCATCTCCAGGACTCACCGAGAATAGTCAGAGGAATTCCTGTAGGTGGAACTTTATTTCATGCTTTTCCTTAGCTGCTTTTGATTAAGGTATTAATCACTTCCATGCTTGGGTGCATTGCTCTAATTTGCATGATATACAGATGATATATTATTAAAAAGAAATTATTATTAAAAAGAAATTAAATTTCAACCTGAATTGAACCTACAAGAAGTACATTTTAATAAGAAAATTATTAGTTTCTTTATATTACCAGTAGCAGTTACTGAATTAATATCTAAAACAAGTAAATAATGTTGCATGGAATCTAGGACTTTTGCGTTTTTAATATATATCTTCTCATCTATCAGATGAAATTAACCAAACAAGCACTTTTATGAAGCAGCACTTAAATTAAAAGGTAAATATTCAGTGCCGGGAAGGGAATGCAGAGCTGCTAGAGCAGAGAGCCCATGTCTCACAGTGTAGCTCCCGGATCGGGTTCAGCATCCCCTGCTGCTGCTGTGGCCATTTTCCAGGAAGTTCATGTAGTTAAACATGTGCGCTACATGCAGCGACAGAGAGAAGTTCAAGTTCATCCATGCTCATTGGGACATATATGGGCTCATTGAAAATGGCTGATTCTCAAAGTAGACTTTTAAAAATGGCATAATGCTTCAGATGGTTAAAAAGTATTTATTTTTCCATAGTTTTAAAAAATTTTAGTGCATTCTTTGTCACATGTGGTCAGAGGACATGGTTTTAATAATGTATGTATTGGGCGTTTTCATATTTACATATTCAAGAATATTGAAGTTAAGAAATTTGCTGTCAACAATTATACCTTAAAAATTCATTATGGGTTTTTTCGTTGAACAATATATTAGTCTACCCATGGAGTAACTGAGGAAGAATTTCTAATAGCTGCTGCATGTTTGAAAATTCCCTGTTAGGCCTTGAAGGTAGCACTTGTGACATGTCAGGTAGAACCCGCTTGGTTTTGAGTGGAAAAATTGGAAGAGGTGCTTGTTGTCACCAATCTCTCGGTCCATCATGATTACTCTTGTTTTTGAGATTACAGATAAGGATGAGGAACATCAAAGTCAAATTAAGAGATAAATTTCCTTTTCCCCCTCTCTCGTCCATCTTTGATAGAGCCTAGCAAAGCCCTTCAGACTTTTCATGTGTGTGTTGAGACTCAGACCCAGGGCCTCCCACGTGAGACGCATGTGCACTATCACGAGGCTGCATCCCAGCCCTGTGCTTAAGACATACTTAACGGAATAAGATGGTAGCTCAGGAATTCATCACGAAATTGGAATATTAATGGAATGCAATTCCAACAGGAGCGATACCATGTTCTCGCTCATTCTTTATTAGCTGATCAGGAAAAAAAACTGATGAGAATGGAGGTAGTGAGAACTTGAGTGTTTATTTTTTAAGTATTTAAATGGGATGTATAACAAATGAGAGATTTTCTCTCCGTCATAGAACTAAGTGGTTCTAAGAGTAAAGATCTCAGTATAAGTATAATTTGGTGTTAAATATTAATATTTTAAATTATTCATCTAAGAAATTCCTGAAATTCTTGATTTGTTGGTGATACTGACAAGGTTTTAAATGTCTGCTCCGCATCTTTTTTTCACATGTCA
Organism: Aplodontia rufa; assembly: GCA_004027875.1. Lineage (NCBI taxonomy): Eukaryota > Metazoa > Chordata > Mammalia > Rodentia > Aplodontiidae > Aplodontia > Aplodontia rufa. The sequence continues at coordinate 76,446 of PVKS010006424.1, forward strand.
TTGTATTTGTTTTTAAAAAGCTGCTTTATATTTATGTAACAATGTTTAAACAAAGAATCTGTGCAGGTTTATGTTATGTAATGTTTAACATAAGCGTCTGTGTTGTGTGGTACAGAAGTATCTATATCCTGTTGTAATTCTGGTTTTGAGGTGGTCTGTTTCAGAGCCACTCGATTTATTCTGCTACCCTGACGTAAGTTGGTACTGTGGCACGATGGCGTTTGTATGGAAGGGGAATCGGCACTCTGACAGCTTGCTTAGGCTCGCTGCGTAAAGATAGACCCTGAGATTCCCGTGATTTCTTAGAAAGATTATAGACCACTGTTGAATGATCAATAATTACAGCAGTAGAGTATGATGAGAGTAGATCAAAACAATTTTTTGTTGTGTATCTCATATGTTTGGCATCATGAGTAAATACTGCAATTCTGTTTCATTACTTTTTTGCTGGAACATGGTATAAACTTGACGGCACAAATTATACCTTTGCTATAAAACTAAATTCCAGTACCACAAAAAGGGGAATTCTGCGAGAACGTTTCCGGTCAGGCTCCGAGAGTTTTTATCTGCTGGAGCTTGATGATTTGGTCTGAGCTTTTGCACTTGGAGATTCGTGCCGGAGCCCAGGGGTCTTACTGCTCTGCCAATTGAAGTGCTGTGGGCAGCAGGGGGAGTTGGCACCTTCTAGAAAGCTGGTGGTCAGGATGGGTTTTGTAGGCTTCTAGGGCAAGGCAGAAGTCAGGTGACCAGCCGAGCTGAGAGCCCTCTCTCCTCCTTGAATATCCGTCTGGCTTTCCCTGTGCATAGATGTGTGAAATGCGGCTGAGACGGGAGATGGCTAAAGAACACACAGCTGAACTGCTTATGTTTCTTAAGCATGGCTCGTGAAGTCACCGAGTGGTGCTGAGTATGGGACCCACTTTAGGGAGGCCAGCTAGGCAAGTTCGCCACCAAGCCGCACCCCAGCCCCAAAAATCATTTAAATTAGCATAGGATTCCTACTAATGTACTATGCACCGCCAAGTGTCTCATCGTAGTTGTGAAAACTTACAAAGAAGGAAAATATCACTTATTAATCATTTAAAATGTGCGACACAGTGGAGCATGACCGCAATTCTCAGCTGGAAGCTGCAGGAGCATCCCAGGTTGGAGGCCAGCTGGGTAACTTACCAGGACCCTGCTCAATACAAAGGGGCCAGCTTGTGGCTTGGGTAGAGCACTGGCCTGCATGGGTGAGGCCGCCTGGAACCTTATGTGCTTCGCAGTCCCCCAGCTCTTCTCTCACTGCCGCAACAGCTGTGTGATGAGAGAGCGGTGAGACCCCAGCTGGCAGTCATCTGCCAAGGGGTTTAAAACCCAGACACGTCTGCCCTCAGAGCCTGGGTTTTTCTCTTTAGCAGGGTGCCCAGGGCTGAGAAGTAAACAGTAAAATTTAGAAAAACGTTGTGTTCCTGCGGTGTTCAGCTTTCCTCATGTACTCCATTTTTATCCAGGCTTTCTCCCATCTCTTTCTGTGCCAGATCAGTTTATATTTACAACTTTAACAGCTAAGTGGCTTCTTGGGGTTTCCTCTTCTGCTCCTTTGTAAGCACCTGTTGGTCTTGTCATGATCCTCTGCTTTCAGTATGCCAGCTGTTTTAAAGACGAGCACACATGCAGAGTTTAGCAGCAGCCAGCTGATTTATGCTCCAGCGCTCTGGAAGTATTCCTCTGAATTTGGGATACAGGGTGAGGCTCAAAGACGGGCTGGAAGAAAGTCAGGACTCAGGGCCCCTCCCTCCACTGTGCCGAGTCTGACATGAAGGATTTGACGGCTCCTGAAATGCCTTCGTTGGACAGCTAGTGACTTCTGAGTAACGATTTTAAAAGAATCTCAGACTGTGCCCTTTTTTTCCTTGTGGCACGATATC